>JAXIVD010006958.1:0-2500 GCA_036785275.1 Cancer borealis | reverse complement strand
GTAGAACTATGCTATTTGTATGAAGCTATGAAGTATATTCCTTCATAGATACAACAATTTTTATTTTAAACTATCTAGCAGAACTAACACACACAATAAGGATGCTATGATGCCGGTCGCTTATGTGTAGTGTCTGGTGTTGCCTTAATCTTGCACTGACGACCAACTAACTGCCTCTCACAACATTATCACTAACACCTGGCTAGTGACCTTTCCTGCAACATTGTCACTCAAGGTCAGGGAAAGGTTACAGGTTCAAGGATGTGCTATAAAATAAAGTGATGGTAGTTACATTGGCTTATACCAGGATGTAGAGTGAATCTTGTGCATCAATTCCTGTTGTGAGAATAGCATTTCAGTCTTTATAAACTCTATAGTAATGTGTTCGTTCCTGCTTCATGTTTGTGAATCGACTGGTTCATGAAGCATCAAGAACCAGTCCCGAACCAGTACACAGAGCTTCAGGCGAACTGATGGGAAGCCAACGTTTGCATTAATTATAGATCCAACGCTGCCCCCTCGCTCCGGTTGTGTGACGGGGAGTGTTGGAGTGTTGCTTGATGCCTCCACTCCGTCACAACCTGCCTGTGTTGTGACGCTAACCAAGAAAAATGTTACGGAAACTTCTGAAAAAAATAAAAAGTGTAATGATATCGTTTCCAAGTTGATGTGTAAGGAAGTAAATAAAAGGAGAATGGAAGTATATGTTATGGCACTGATGAAGGCAAAGAAAGGATGGCGAGGACGAGGAAGACTCATCCTTATCATCGTCATTGTAGTTTTTTTTATCATTACCATCATTACTGTCATCATTATTTAGTTATCATCATCATCATCATCATCATCATCATCATCATCATCACTCTTGGACACCATCATATTCATATACGTGTACAAATATATTTTAATTTAGAAATAATCTGTTAATGGCATCACTAATTAACCTTTTTTGTTCTAATTAAGGTGGTTTTAATTACCCATTATTAATTATCATTCAGTTGTCAATAATGTGAAGGGCATAGATTGGTTAGATTAGTGCCACTATTACTAATACTACTACTACTACTAGTACTACTACTACTACTACTACTACTAACTATTACTACTGCTTTGAGTGTTCGCTAATGAGGTTGTCAGTTGTCAGTCCCCGTTACTTGGAGGTCGAGGTATGTAGTAAGTTTTTTCATTTATTTATTTTATTTATTTATTTTTTATTCAGGTGACACGATTTCTTGAAGGCAAGTTATAGTTGGTCTTAACTGGGCGAACGTAAACCTGTATATAACCTTGCATACAACTTGGTTTCTTTGGTGGTGCCTCACGATCCTTGCCTCGAGCCGGAGTCCCCTGGTGAAGTCCTTCATGGCGGGGTAAAGGTGAGAGGAGGGAAGGAAGGAACTGTGCAGAATATTGTGTCTATCACCAAACGTTGCGTCCTACACTATTGTGGGCTGTGTGTGTGTATGTGAGTGTGTGTGTGTGTATGCGTGTGCGTGTGCGTGTGTGTATGAGGCGCCTCGAGTGATAATTCTCCGTGACAGTGAGACATGGGACACCCGATCCTCATGTCATAGTAAGCCGTCCGTCCCTGGTGTCAGAAGCCTCCAGTATTAACATGCTATCGGGCGCCGCTGCACACACTCCCTGCTACACAAGCGGATTACAGCCACCTGCAGCAGGCACAGCAGGAGTCCCGCGACACAGCCTGGCAGCAGGTGTGTGTCAAAGCCTCATTTAGTTTCCTGATGATGAATCCTAATGTTCTGCACGTCAGTTCAAGCCTCATGTGGGCTGGATGTGGGCTGGGAACCGATCTCTTCTGTAGGAGTCCTAGGGGAAAATTGAGAGGAAACTTTGTGTGTGTGGTGTGTGTGTGTGTGTGTGTGTGTGTGTGTGTGTGTGTGTGTGTGTGTGTGTGTGTGTGTGTGTGTGTGTGTGTGTGTGTGTGTGTGTAATCATATATAATCCTCACCCGGACATTTTTGGATCAATACATATTTCGCACCTCACTTAGTGGGTCACCTGAAGCTATTATCCAATCAGAGCAAAGCATTACAGTCTTTGAGGGCTTAGCCAATCAACAACGAGGACCAAACTAACGAGAGAAAATGATTGGACGAGGCTTAAATCGAGTGGATTTTTTTGAATAATGAAAACGGGGAGAGAAAGATAGATAGAGAGATAGAGAGAGAGAGAAAAAAAAAGAGAGAGAGAGTGGAGGAAAAAGAAGTGTTTGGTTTCAATTTGAGGTTATTGGGGTGAAGAGGCTGGGAGGAAATGCAGAAACCAGAAAAAAATAATTAAATATCTGACTTCGAGAAAATTTAAATGAGCAAATTGGAACAGTAGTAGTAGTAGTAGTAGTAGTATTCCCCTCTTCCTCTCCCCTCTTCCCCCTCCCTTCATCCTCTCCCCTCTTCCCCTCCCCTCTTCCCTCTTCCCCTCCTCCCCCTCCCTCCAGCATAACACAGTGCACCAATTCCTCAACGGCGCATTCCAT
>JAXIVD010006957.1:20000-21923 GCA_036785275.1 Cancer borealis | reverse complement strand
GTGATTGATTAAAAACACCTTTTGTAGTTGAATCATTCCAATACAAAACCACTTGATCTTGGGGAAAAAATTTGGAAACGAGTGGAAATTTTTCTTCGTCGTCATCAATACTGAAATTTTATCGTTCTTTCTCAAATAAAAACTCTCCTATAAGTGAAGGAGTCTTGAGAGTTCTTACTTGAATTACTGTCCACACTAAATTTACACACTATAACTCCTGTCTTCATGCAAACCAGTATTGAATTAACATCAACTACGTACACTATTTTCATTAAGTCCTGCTGTCTCACTTACTTGAACTACTTTCCTCACAGATGCAGTCAATGGTGCTAGACGATTCACTGCTATCCGTTCCAGACGACTCTGTGCCAAGAACACCACACATTATGAGATAAAACTATACTAGGATCTCAGGAAAATAATGAATACGTGTCTATATATAAATAATGAATACGTGTTTATATATTAATTGCCTTACCAGAATCCATGGATGTGTCTGGAAAATATATCTCCTTTAAAAATGTACCACTCACCTTAAAAAAAGCGAGAGAAAATAAATGAGGAATGTGGCGCCTACTGCAATCATAATGTGCAACAAAGAACATAGTGAAATAACAACAACACAATGCGACACCATCAAAACAGGAGCAACGATAACAACAATGATAACAACAACGATAACAACAACGATAACGACATGAATAAATAACAACAATATTGGCTAAAATATCGAACAGTAACAGCACAAAATAGGCAAGACAGTGTGATGTACAGAACCAGAACACCCAACACACAAACTAGTGCTGAGAAGGAAAGAGGAGGATATACTCACAGTCGAAACTTGTCTGAACTTGAGAAGAACTGCTTAAGGAGCTTGAAATGCTTGACGGAGACAACGAAAGGAAGCAGCAGGAGAACGTAGATAAACTTAAAGATTCAGAAGAGGAACTGCTTCTTAGGCTTGCAATTGTATTTGAACTTGAACTTGATACAGAAAAACTTATCAGATTGGAAGATGATACATTATTTGAGCTCGGAGAAATACTGTTCGAACTTGATGGAGGGAAACTTGTCAAGCTTGATGGAGGGAAACTGGTTGAACTTGGAGGGAAACTGATAGAACTTGATGGAGGGAAACTTGTCAAGCTTGATGGAGGGAAACTGGTTGAACTTGGAGGGAAACTGATAGAACTTGATGGAGGGAAACTTGTCGAGCTTGATGGAGGGAAACTGGTTGAACTTGGAGGGACACTGATAGAACTTGATGGAGGGAAACTTGTCGAGCTTGATGGAGGGAAACTGGTTGAACTTGATGGAGGGAAACTGGTTGAACTTGATGGAGGGAAACTGGTTGAACTTGATGGAGGGAAACTGGTTGAACTTGATGGAGGGAAACTGGTTGAATTTGATGGAGGGAAACTGGTTGAACTGGATTTAGGGAAACTGGTAGAACTTGATGGAGGGAAACTTGTTGAGCTTGATGGAGGGAAATTGGTAGAACTTGATGGAGGGAAACTTGTTGAGCTTGATGGAGGGAAACTGGTTGAACTTGATGGAGGGAAACTGGTTGAACTTGGAGAGAAACTGGTAGAACTTGATGGAGAGAAACTTGTTGAGCTTGATGGAGGGAAACTGGTTGAACTTGATGGAGGGAAACTGGTTGAACTTGATTGTAAGAAACTACTCGAACTTGATAGAATAATACTGGTTGAACTTAATGGTGAAAAACTGCTCGAACTTGACAGAGAGGCACTGATAGAGTTTGACTGAATGAAACTGTGCAAACTTGAGGAAGAAAAACTATTTGAACTTGAACTTATTATGCTTAACTGTGAAGGTGATATAATATTCGAACTGGGAGATAAACTTTTCAAATTCGATGAAGAAAAAACGCATGAAATCAGAGAAAATATTTTAGAACTT
>JAXIVD010006957.1:5000-17500 GCA_036785275.1 Cancer borealis | reverse complement strand
CAATACTTAACATAGAAATGCTGCTTCTGCTTAAACTGCTTATATTACTGCTGAAACTGTTTGTAATAATAACACAGCTGCTACTAATAATGTTACTGATACTATTAGGACTCATTCTGCTACTAAGACTAGTTTTGCTGCTGAGATAGCTGTTAGGACCCGAAATATTCGTGCTGCTTGTGCTACTGGTATCGCTGCTACTGCTAAAACTGCTACTTCTAAAACTGCTACTGCTAAAACTGCTACTGCTACTACTGTTGAGACCATTGCTATTTGTAAGACTACTACTTCTACTGAAACTACTGTTGCTGAAACTACTGATACTGTTGCTGCTATTGGGACTGATGAAAATTATGCTATTGCTAAAACTACTGCTACTGATAAGACTTCTGCTGCTGATGAAACTTGTGAAACTACTAGAAATGCTGGATTCCATGAAACTGCTGGCACTGCTAACGCTGTTGCTGCAACTCAAAATATTGCTATCAGGGCTAGACTTTTTGCTACTAAAACTACTTTCAATGCTGAAACTTGTGATACTACTGGTACTAGTGAAACTGTTGTAACTGGTGCTGCTGTTGAAACTTGAGAAACTATTGCTATTCATGATGTTGCTAAAGCTGCTACTACTAATTTGATTTTTGCTAATGCTGAAACCACTACTAGTGTTGAAACTGGTCTTGCTACTGAAACTCATGAAACTATTCCGACTCTTACTGCCAAGGCTGCTGTTACCGATGGAGCTGCTGTAGCTGCTCCTACTTGTGATGTTAACACTGCTGCTAATGCTTAAATTGCCGTTATTTTTCAAACTACTGCTACTGCTGAAGCTGTTGTTGATACTGAAACTGTTGACTATGCTGCTACTACTGCTACTCAAACTGAAGGAACTGCTAAGGTCTCTGTTACTGCTACTGGTGTTACTTAAGCTTAAACTACTGATACTGCTGCTACTACCAAGATTGCTTCTACTGCTGAAACTGTTGCTACTAATGTAAGTCGTGCTGTTGAAGAAACTACTTGCACTTCTGAAACTGCTGCTCATCATAAGACTGCTGCTACTACTAAAACTGCTTCTACGACTGAAAACTCTACTACTACTGCTACTGCTACTGAAACTGCTAGTACTAGTGTTACTACTAATAATAGTAGTAGTAGTACTAGTACAATTACTATTACTACTACTACTACTACCACTACTTCTACTACTAGTACTACTACTACAACAACTACTACTACTACTACTTCTACTACTACTACTACTATTACTACTAAAGCTACTACTACTACTACTACTACTACTACTACTACTACTACTACTACTACTACTGCTACCACTACTAATACTAATACTAATACTAATACTACTGCTACAACTAGTACTACTACAGCTGCTGCTACTACTACTACTACTACTACTACTACTTCTACTACTACTTATACTGATAGCATTACTACTACTACTACTACTACTACTACTACTACTACTACTACTACTACTACTACTACTACTACTACTACTACTACTTCTACTACTACTACATATACTACATATACTACTGATACTACTGGTACTACTACTACTATTATTATTATTACTACTACTACTGCTACTGCTACTACTACTACTACTACTACTACTACTACTACTACTACTACTACTACTACTGATACTACTACTACTACTACTGATACTACTACTACTACTACTACTACTACTACTACTACTACTACTGCTGCTACTACTACTACTACTACTACTACTACTACTACTACTACTACTACTACTACTACTACTACTACTACTACTACTACTACTACTGATACTACTACTACTGATACTACTACTACTGATACTACTACTACTACTACTACTACTACTACTACTACTACTACTACTACTACTACTACTACTACTACTACTACTACTACTACCACTGATACTAATGATACTAATGATACTTCTACTTCTACTACTACTACTACTACTACTGATACTACCACCAGTACTACTACTACTACTGATACTAATGATGCTACTACTACTACTACTCCTACTACTGATGATACTACTACTACTACTACTACTACTACTACTACTTCTACTACTGATGATACTACTACTACTACTACTACTACTACTACTACTACTACTACTACTACTACTACTACTACTAAAGCTACTACTACTACTAAAGCTACTACTAACACTACTACTACTACTACTAACACCACTACTAACACTAACACTACTACTACTACTACTACTACTACTACTACTACTACTACTACTACTACTACTACTACTACTACTGATACTGATGATACTAATACTACTATTGATACTACTACTACTAACACTACTAGTACTACTACTACTACTACTACTACTACTACTATTACTACTACTACTACTACTAGTACAACTAATACTAATACTACTACTGATACTACTACTACTACTACTACTACTACTACTACTACTACTACTACTACTACTACTACTACTACTACTACTACTACTTCTACTACTACTACTACTACTACTGATACTACTACTACTACTACTACTACTACTACTACTGCTACTAACACTGCATGGCTCACACAGACAGTCAAGGCTGGAAGGTTGAACGCTACTACTGATGGGCTCACAGAGACAATCTAGACTTAGAGATTCTTCGCATAGACAGTCTAGGGGAATGGAAGGGCTCTTAATGCTTCTACTGATAACGGAGGAGAAGAAAGAGGGTGTTGCGGAGAAGACAAAGGAGCCGCCATTCTGCTCTAACCTCATGAATCCACTGGTGTAATAAGACGCGGATTCAGCAAGGAAGGAGGTAGAAGGAAACTCACCCGTAGATGTTGACGGAGGGGAGGAGGAGATGGAGGAGGAGGAAGAGGAAGAACTGGAGGAGAAGGAATAGGAGGAAGTGGAGGAGGGGGATGAGAAGGATGAGGAGGATGAGGACAGCTGTTGCCTGCAGTCTCCAATCCTTTTGTCCCAGCTTTCAGGCCACCAGGGAGCAGGATACACCTGTTTGCAGTCGAAGCTTGTTGAGGAGGAGGAGGAGGTGACGGAGTCTGTTCGGTGGTTGACAGCCTCGGGGGTGTCCCGTGACGTGAGGTGACACTCCAGCCCCTCCAGGGAACCAGACGCCCTCGGAGACACGGTGAAGCGGAGGTGCGCCACACACTTCAACACACCCTCGTCACTCCGCTTGTAGAACACCACGTCATCCTGGTACTGGTGCAGCTGGAGGTACAAATATAACCAGGTATATAAACACTGGTTAACTGACTGATTGACTGACTGACTGACTGAATCCTCTTAACTATCTTTGTATCGTAAGTTTGTAAAGATAGACGACATATTAAGCCTCACTCATCGTCACCACTATCACCACTACCACCACCACTAGTCACCACTACTAGTCACCCCCAACCTACAACCTGCCAACACTACCTCTACTGTCTGCCACCTTTAAGTATTATCTTTAAATTTTTATGCTATCCACCCGCTGTTACTGCACCACAGCTGCCACCACCACCTCCACCACCACCACCCCCACCACCACCACCACCACCACCACTTACACCAACACCATCACGACATTATATATATATATATATATATATATATATATATATATATATATATATATATATATATAGAAAATGTTCTAAAAATTCACAGGCATATTAGTCTTGCTCTCATATTCACGGCACGGTCACACCCACACTCAGTAGCACACACCTCCTTTCTCTTCCTCGTGTTCTCCATAAGGTTCTTGACTTGTAAATGAGCTTGACTTGTTAGCTACAGGTGTGGGCAGGTGTGGGTGGAAGGAGAAAGGGAGGGAAGGACCGGAAGAGGGGATGGAAGAAGAAAGGAGGGAATATTAGAAGGAGAGGAGGCAGAGAGTCGTGAAGGACGGAAGTGAGGTAAGGAGAAGGAAAGTTGGAGGTAAGGGAAGAGAAGAAGTGTTGAAAGGAAGAAAGTCAAAGTGCTGAAGTTTGTAAGTGGTTAAGTAAAGAGGAAGACAGAAGGGGCAAGGGAGAAAATGGGAAGAGTGAGGGAGGGAAGGAGGAAGGCAGGGAGGGAGGATAGAGAGAGGACGGTACATGGTATTCATTAATATTAATAAAAAAAATATCAACATATGTATTTACTCCTTTCACAGGTAATCTTGTTTGTAGGTGAACATGTGGAGCAGGTGACATGGATTATAAATTACCTTCAACACCATGAAACCCAAAAGTGTATTGAATGGAAAGTGTCAAAGAGAATCAAAGGTGAACGATATTTTTTCTCTATTCACTCTTCTGGCTTTGGAAATGAATTACGTAACTGTAATGCTCTCTCTCTCTCTTTTTCTCTCTCTCTCTCTCTCTCTCTCTCTCTCTCTCTCTCTCTCTCTCTCTCTCTCTCTCTCTCTCTCTCTCTCTCTCTCTCTCTCTCTCTCTCTCTATCTATCTCTCTCTAATATATGGAAATATATATCAACAGGTCGTTGAGGAGAAGAGGAAGAGGAGCAAGAGGAGCAGGAGGAGGAGGAGGAGGAGGAGGAGGAGGAGGAGGAGGAGGAAGGAGGAGGAGGAAGGAGGAGGAGGAAGGAGGAGGAGGAAGGAGGAGGAGGAGGAGGAGGAGGAGGAGGAGGGTTTGTGGGTCACTGTGACGGAATTCATGTATATTGATGAAGCAGCTGATGCGCAGTGAATGGTGACTGGAGGAAGAGGAGGAGGAGGAAGAGAGGAAGGAAGAGAAGTAGGAAGAGGAGTAAGGAGAGAGGGAGGAAAGGAGGGAGGGTGGAGGTAAATTATACGGTCTAGTAACGGTGCAACAAGTCAATGTGTGCAAGTGCAAGGGCGTTCCAGCTGTCTGTCTGTCTGTCTCTCTCTCTCTCTCTCTCTCTCTCTCTCTCTCTCTCTCTCTCTCTCTCTCTCTCTCTCTCTCTCTCTCTCTCTCTCTCTCTCTCTCTCGTTAGATACTCAGGTGTTGCCATCTACTTAATCATCATTTTCCTGAAGCTTGACACATAATTTATAATCTGAGTAATGGATTATCAGTTTTTTTCTACATGTTTATTTTATTTATTTATTCTACATACTTTTTTTTCTCTTTATTTTACTTTCCGTTGTGATTATTTTCCTTCATTTGCATTCTTATTACTACTTTTTGTATTTATTTCTCCAATAGCTTAATATTTTTTTCATTCTTATTTCCATTTCAATCATTTTCTTTATTTTTTTCGTTTTCTCTCTTATCTCCTAAATATTTTCTAAGTATTTTCTTTGTATCCTTTTTACCATCTGTTATAAGTACCTTTTTAACACATTACTTTACTTTATGATTAGATACTTTTAAGGTCGTCATTACTTATATTCCACGCCACACTTTTATGTATCTTGCTACTTAATTATACACGATGTACTTTTAAACCGCTTCTGATTCCTTCTTAAGACCTAAACAACACAACGAGGTCATTAGTGTTGTGAAATTACTCGTGTTAAATGTGCAGCAATAATCAGGTTTTTGTTGTATTCAAAAGTATTATGTTTATCGATTAAATGGTGTTAGTTATTAATGAGATACAAAACGGGTTACCTTGTATTTTTTTAATGTTTATCAGTAAAATTGTTTAACATTGCTAATAATATAGTTAAGTTCTGAGACATCAAAAGGGTTCGTGTTTGAATCGTGTCGTGTCATTAGAGCGAGACGTTTATCAACCTGTTTATGTCAAGTTTATCATTGGATCTATGATGATTAATTTACAGAAAGAAAAAAAAACATATAACATAAATAGCTTTGATGTTCATATTTTTTTTGTTTGTTTTTTTACTATATTCTTCACCACGTACCCGGAAGTGATCTATTCATTTTATCAATCATACATCACGTTCATTCAACCTTCAATTCAAGCTTTAAACTCTCTTAATGTATGAATGAACTTGACTCACAGTATATCTATTTATTTATCAACTTATTTTTTTTTACTCGCAGTCAGCAATCACCGCGCACCACACACACCACACGCACCACACCTGTCTCCCCCCCCCCAGCGACCACACGACTCTCACACGCCTGGTACGTGCATTCGACCACCTGGAAGTGAGTGTCGAGCTACGTATTTACCTTTACTGAATACCTGTTATGTATCTTGATTGGGGCAGGATCCCAGTGTGGACCTGTGTGTTTTCATTTAGGGGGAACAAACTCACTTCCTCTTCTAGTTATCTTTTTTTATCTTTTTTACTACATTTATTTTTTTATAATCTTTAGATAATGATAATGTACGTTATTCTCTCATGGGGGAACAGCTGCAGTCGACATGCAAGAAAATAAAATGTAGATGATAATGCGGTTAACTTTTATATATATAAAAAATATATCATATTGCGTCTCTGCAAGATGTCATGTGGTTGGGTGGAGGTTTACGTTCGTTGATGCGTCATAACCTTCGTCACGGTGAGGAGGTAACGAAGACAAGTTCTGCAGTAATGCTTCCTAATGGTAGAGTAAAAAGTGTAACAAGTTTTATTTCTCGATTTTGCGAAGGAAAAGTTGTAGCGGCAGCAATGTTGTTTTGGAGAATGGGGGGGAGAGGGCATGGGGAACGTGTGGGGAAGGGTGTTGTACAAGGATAGATTGCCTGTCGTGCGATGGGACACAGAGGATATATCATTCTTGTGCAATACCATCACTCAAATTAAAGGAATGTTATTGGTTAAACACCTCCTCCTTTACCCTTCAGAATGTTACAGAATGTGACTGTGGAATCCTTGCTACGGTCGCCCTGTCGTCCTCACCTGAGCGTCAGATACACATGGTAGGAGTAGAACCAGGCACAGCAGGAGCAGGAGAGATGGCACAGGACGTGTCAAACGGAACGCCCCGGGGGCCCGCGTGGGCTTGAGGCGAACCATGGCGGCGGACGGAGGCGCCGCAACGGTTCTGCACTGAATCGCCAGCACAAATTAGTGCTGTTGGTCAGATCGTGTCGGTTATGGTGTGGCCGTGTGTGGCATCGCCTCAACGTGTGCACCAAGACACCTGTGATGTGGCCGCAGCCACGTCGAAGGCCACTCACCTGCCTGGCAGCCACATGGCTGATTATTGTACTACATTTGTCACCAGGGCGTGAAGGAACATTGGCCGCGCCCTTTGCAGACCCTTGTCTTCACGCACGGCTTCACATCTGCAGCAGGAGGTAAATAGCCCCCAGCTACACGGCAGCAGAGGAGGATCTCTTGCAAGATTCGACTCTGAAGATACTTGGCAACTAATTTTTTGACACCTGTGTCTATTCACCTGCGAAGTAAGGCACTGCAGATAGTCACGCAGCGCAGAAATTTTTTATATTATCTAACTACCTTTTTCAAGTAAGCCTAGATGATCCAGATACTTTCAGAGCAGCGCATCGCGGCACGACACAATTAAAACTTCAGTTTCAGAAGTGAAACCTATAAAGATTCAGCCTCCGTAGGGACGAGCCTGAAGTCCTCCTTTACATAACACACTTCTTGAAGAATAATTGAAAAATGATCGCTAAACATTCCTTCTCTTCTTCCTCTCCCTCCTTCAACACACACAGTTGAATTCTTGCGACGCCTTACTGACCCGCGTTGGAATGTCCTGCTAGCATCTACATAATGCTAATATTCACACACGTGCGACACACCCATCTCTTGACACACATAAGTCACCCCCACACAGGACGCCCCGCTGACCTTGTCCCACACTGACGCCGCCACGCAGACCAGCGTACAACACCACCAACGCTCCTCAAAGGAAAGCAACGAACGAACATCACCTGCATGACCCAGGGCTTGGCAGCAGCCAACCATGGGAAGACGACGACGACAACAACAACAACGACGACGACGACAACAACAACGGGAAAAGATGACGCATTTGATTACATATGATTACAATAACAATAATAATAATAATAATAATAATAATAATAATAATAATAATAATAATAATAATAATAATAATAATAATAACAATAATAATAATGATAACAATAATAATAATAATAATAATAATAATAATAATAATAATAATAATAATGATAATAATGATAGTAAATATAGTAATGGTAACAAAAAATTCACAAACAATTTATTATTCAAGCAGCAGCAGCAGCAGAAGTAACAGCAGGTGTGCCTCACCTCAAACAGGCAAATGATACTCGCAAACAACATGGACAAAAATAAAATAAAAATTACGATAATGTATTCATAAATTATACAAGAAAATCAGACATGACTTTCAAACAACAAACAAAAAATTACATTACTTTCAAAACCACACCTACAAAAAGAAAGTTTTACGTACGTACATCAAATATAAAAATAAGTTAATAAAGAAAATAATAAATATTGCTGATCCTCTCCAATAACGAATGATAACTTGGGTATTAACTTCTTCTCTACTTCCTTCCTATCTTTTTCTCTATTTCTCCTTTCCTCTTTTTCCTTGATTTTGTTATTTCTTTCATATATCCTTGCATCTCTTCTTTCCCTTCGTTCTTCATCCTTCCTTCCATCAAATCCTTATTTTCAATCTTACTTTAATCTATTTATTCTCTATTTCTTCTCCCAAATTCCTTCCTTTACTTTTCCTCCTCCATTCCTTCTCTCCTCTTCCCTTCCTTGCTTATTTATATTCCTCCTTCTTTATTTTTATCTATGCTTGTTATTTCTCTCCTCTTTCCATATTTCCATTCCTTTTTCCTCCTTCACTTAATTCCCTCCTCTCTCCCTTCCCTCCATTCCCCCTCCTTCTTTCTCACCACCCTCCATTTCTCCCTTCTTCCCTCCATTTCCTTTCTCTCTATTATTCCCACACTTCTTTCCTTCCTTTCCTTATGTTCATCACTTTCCCTTTTCTCTCCTATCCTTCCTTCAAAAAGTCATGTATGTCATTATCCAACTTTTCCTTCCTTTTTTCCTTGCCGTCCCTCCCTCCTTTCCTCCCTACGTCATTCCGTCCCGCCAGCTGCAGCCTTCACTTCTATCCCATTCATTAAACCGCAATCAAAGGCTTTGCTCTGGACTGAGTGTTTTGGGAAGAAATTCATGACATAGTGTGGACGTGGTGTGTGCATATGGCGACGGGGTTGAAGCGTGGGTGGAGTGGGGGAGTGAAGGCGGTTTGCGTGGGTAGGTAGGTGTTGGTGTGCGTCAGCCTCTCTCCCTGTATCTTTATCTTTCTTTCCCTCTCTCTTGATCTATCTATCTCTCGCTCTCTTTCTCTTTCTCTCTCTGACACCATTGCCTTCACAACTGTCGCCTCGTTCACGTATACAAGAACAGTTCATATTTATCTTTTTAGAAACTTAACCCAATTTTATACTTATATAACCACTATGCTTCTGTTTGGGTCTATATCTTCATCATTTATCTACTGACAGAAATTGAAAGAAAAGTAATTAGAAGTTAAAGCTCCAGCTAGGAGAGGAAGGCCAGTTGTAAGAAGGAAGGATAGGGTAAAGACCTTCACAATAAATTTATTTGAATGAATCTTTCTATTATACAATCAGTTAATATCTTCTCTATTTATATAATTCGACTAATAAGAATTCGCATGCAAACGCCTATAAATAAAAGTTATAGATAAACCGGAAAAAAGTCAAAATTCAATATGCTATCATTGTTTTTTCGTTTTGGTTTCTGTGTTAAGAATCTAGCTAATTTGATCGATGCCTAAATGGTTATGTGAGAAAATTGATTAAAAAATTCGAACTAACTAATCTTTATTCAGAATATATGTAGTAAGTTACATCCACACATCATTAGGTACAGTTAACAAACGTTATCAATAGCAGTAAACTAATCAATTTAAGAAGCTGATAATTCCGAAATTATTAGTACATTTTAATGACGTCAAACCGAGCTGGTCTGTGATTGGATGACATACCGAGTTGAGCAGGTCTTCGGGGTTCCAATGAGGGCTATGATTGGCTGACGTAGTGGTGTGGGCGGGACTTGGGGTTCGAGGGTGATTTACGTGAGGAAGACTGACATGTCATACAAAGGCAAAGGAACCTATTCATCACGAATCTAAAGATCACATAAAGCTCACACCTGTTGAGGTCACACACACACACACACACGCACACGCACACGCACACGCACACGCACACACACACACACACACACACACACACACACACACACACGCACATATTAATAATTTTTTCATCTAACTGTGACCTACAAAACGAAAGATGTGTCTAATGTACAAAAAATACCAGTTTCTCTGCTGCGAAAGTTAATACAAAAGTGTCGACTGAAAAGACGTCTGTAACTTAAAGAAGCAAAACACCAGGTGAATAAAAACACCTGTGAAGGTAATGATTTCAGTGTCATTAAAGTAATAACATGATCCACTTATTAATCATAACTTTTATTTTCTGGACCAACTTACATTATTATCATAATTACAATTATTATTATTATTCTATTATCATAATAATGATAATGACAATAATGATACAAATAATACTAATACTAATAATAAGAATAAGAATAATAACAATAATAATGATAATAATGACTAATAATAATAATAATAATAATAATAATAATAATAATAATAATAATAATAATAATAATAATAATTATTATTATTATTATTATTATTATTATTATTATTATAATAATAATAATAATGATAATAGTAGTAGAGCAAGTATAATAATTATTATTATTATTATTATTGTTATTATTATTATTATTATTATTATTATTATTATTATTATTATTATCATAAGTAGTAGTAGTAGTAGTAGTAGTAGTAGTAGTAGTAGTAGTAGTAGTAGCAGTAGTGTTATCCTTTTGTTATCACCACGGTAACACCTGGTAGCACCAAGGTAACATATGGAGGTAACAGTAGTAGCAGTAGTAGTAGTAGTAGTAGTAGTAGTAATTGTAGTAGTAGTAATAGTAGCAGTAGTAGTAGTAGTAGTAGTAGTAGTAATAGTAGTAGTAGTAGTAGTAGTAGTAGTAGTAGTAGTAGTAGTAGTAGTAGTAGTAGTAATAGTAGCAGTAGTAGTAGTAGTAGTAGTAGTAGTAGTAGTAGTAGTAGTAGTAGTAATAGTAGTAGTAGTCAATCAATCAATCAATCAATCTTTATTTCATAATATACAGCAAGATGTATATTACATATTATAGCCTAAAAATCAGTCTAACTATGTCTAAGTCTAAACACATATATATGATCCTCTAGTAGGCTCATGAATTTGCACCCAAAAAATTCTTGCTAAAATAATATCAATAGTATAATCTAAAACATCTATTTGATATGTCATTTTTAAAAACTTTAAAAATGATCTAAAACAATGTCCATTTAAAAATAAATTCTTATTGAGAGTAAATATGGCAGAATTCTTTCTAAAAACAGACTTAAAATATCTAGTTTGGATTAAAGCTGTATGGTGTTTTAATAAAAGTAAATTGCACTGATTAGCTACATCATGGTTACTGGCATGAACAGAACATCTTATGATCCTTTTCATGGCCTTTGCATATGCAGTTTCAAATGTTTTAAAAATATGACTAGAAAAGACAGTTTCATTGTCCCACAGCTGTAACCCATAATCAGGTACACAACAAGCCTTAAACAAGTACAGCATCGTATCAGTATTAAGACCTTTGAATTTTCTGTACACAGAATTAAACTTACTATAAAATGTATTTAGCCTAATTTCAACATCTATTTTATCACAAAAATTATGGGTCACCCAATAGCCTAAATATTTTTGGCAATTTACTATTTCGAACTGTCTTATAAAACTGATAGCATCACTTCCTGCAGATTTAGCCTTTCTGTGGAAAATAATGCATTTTGTCTTCGAAGCATTAATACTCAATCTTATGGCTTGTACTTTGTTCTCAAACATTTCCAATAAGCATTCTAGATTACTGCGATTGTCCGACAAAATTACAATATCATCAGCATATGCAATTATATTCATTCTCAGTGTACCCAATCGGCATCCAACATTCATACTTGAAATGGCTTTAATTACATCATCAACATACTACTAGTAGTACTAGTAGTAGTAGTAGTAGTAGAGTAGTAGTAGTAGTAGTAGTAGTAGTAGTAGTAATAGTACCAGTAGTAGTAGTAGTAGTAGTAGTAGTAGTAGTAGTAGTAGTAGTAGTAGTAGTAGTAGTAGTAGTATTGTGGTAATAGTGGTAGTAGTAGGTAGTAGTAGTAGTAGTAGTAGTAGTAGTAGTAGTAGTAGTAGTAGTAGTAGTAGTAGTATTAATAGTAGTATGTAGTAGTAGTAGTAATAGTAGCAGTAGTAGTAGTAGTAGTAGTAGTAGTAATAGTAGCAGTAGTAGTAGTAGTAGTAGTAGTAATAGTAGTAGTAGTAGTAGTAATAGTAGCAGTAGTAGTAGTAGTAGTAGTAGTAGTAATAGTAGCAGTAGTAGTAGTAGTAGTAGTAGTAGTAGTAGTAGTAGTAGTAGTAGTAGTAGTA
>JAXIVD010006956.1:0-21926 GCA_036785275.1 Cancer borealis | reverse complement strand
TCATGTGTTTACCCTTTTTTCTCCCCGTTGGCTACAGGTGTCAAATAGCTTTTCAAGGGTTAACGGCATTGCTTCTGTTATTTCACAGGCTTTGGGGGGGCGAGGAGGGGCGGAGGAGGGGGGAAAAGGGGGGGAGGGAAGCCATACAAGCAAAGAGAAGGCAGGAAGCAGGGAGGAGGAGGAGGAGGAGAGAGAGACAGGAAGGGACAGGAAAGGAAGGAGGGAAAGAAAACGAGATTTCTATAGGATAACAGGTTTGCCTTAGTTATCCTTCCTGACATGTCCTTCTTCCCCCTTTGAATAACATGAATAACCTTGTGTGAAGATGAATAAGGTACAGAGGGTAAAGGAACAGCATAGTGTAATAGTATATCGCCCTCAGGTGTCTGCTGGGAACGGAAGTGACGTCACGGGTCTTTCCTTCACTCCTATTGGCTGGGTTAAACGTGTTATATAACCCATGTAATTTTTTTTTTTTTTTTTCTCTCCTTGTACTGATTTTTAACGTTTTTTTTTTTTTTTTTTTTTTTCCTTCCCTCCTTCCTTTATTCTCTCTTGCTTGTCTCTCTCCTTCCTTTCTTCCTCCCTTTCTCTCTCCCTCCTTCCTTCCCTCCTTTCTTCCCCTCTCTTTCATATCCCTTTTCCCTCCGTCCTACTCTCCTTTCTTCTCTCTTATCTCTTCTTCATTTGATCGTTTCCTCTCCTTCCCTCCCTTCCTGCTTAACCCCCTTTGCTTCCCTCCTTCCCTCCATCCCTACCCCCCCTTTCTCTCCATCAATCCTTTCCCTCCAACCGCTTTCGTTAATGGGCTAAAAATGCGTTCAGGTTTCACAGTCTAATGTTTGTTGTCAGTTGGAAATGTTGTGGCGATGCGATTTTGTTTCTCTCTGTGTGTGTGCGTGTGTGTGTACGTTTATGTCCGTGCGTGTGCGTGTGTGTGTACGTAAAATCCTGTACAACAACTTATTTCACCACCCACACTTTCCCTTCCAACAGCTGTGACCTGCCGAGAGAGAGAGAGAGGTCAAGAGAGAGAGAGGTCAAGAGAGAGAGAGAGAGGGAGAGAGAGGTCACCTAGCAGCCGGTATGTAGAGGCACAGGAAAGGTCAAACTGCACGTGACCTTAAATAACCTGACCTTCTGACCTTCAAAATGTCACTTATGCCAAACCTTCATCCAAAACACATGGAGGCGAGACCTTTGTTCAAACTGCTTCAAAAGTAAAGAAGAACATGGCGGAGGAGGAGGAGGAGGAGGCGGAGGAGGAGGAGGAGGAGGAAGAAGAGGAGGTGTAGGTGGTAAGGATTTAGGGTTAGGTCAAGAGGAAGATGACCTAAGCTTACCCTCACCACGTGGTATGGGTATAGAGGGAGTGCGGGCGGGGTCTAAGCGTTACGTGGGCGTGGGTGTGGCAGGACGTGTCTATCAACGAGGCTATTACGCTCAAAACTCATGGAAATCCTTAGTTATTGACAAGTCGGATCCTATCACTCCTACGGGCACGCATCCTACCACCACCACCACCACCACCACCTCCTCCTCCTCCTCTTGTAGCCTTATGTCCCCAGCGCTGATCAGGGGCGTTGCATCCTCACTTGTCTCGAAGGAAAACGAAAAAAATAGAAAACTAAGTGATATTGATACCCAAGACCTATTTGTGAGTGATAGATTAGCATATCGACTATCTACTACTACTACTACTACTACTCCTGCTACTACTCCTGCTACTACTCCTGCTACTCCTGTCCCTACCACGCCCTCCCCTGCCCTCCCTACGCCCCAGAGCCAAGCTAGGATACTAACTCAGCTCCTAGACGTTAAGGATGTAGAGGAGAGGAAGGAAGGGAAGAGAAGTGTTGAAAAAGAGGAGTTTGAGAAGTGTGAAGTGAGCAGCGATTTAGGATCAGAAGCTAGTAATGATAGTGTAGTTTCCTGTGTTTCCTCTGTTTCCTGTGTTTCCTCGCCTTCTTCCACCTCTTCAGCGTCTTCTACTACCTCCTATAACGTGTCTTGCTTCGCCCCGACCACCGACACCAAGGAGGAAGAGGAAGAGGAAGAGGAAGAGGAAGATGAGGTGGATAGTAAGATAAGTGAGAATACCGTTGCTTCCCCTAAAAGTATCCTGAGAAAAGAGTCGTCACCAAAGAAAACGTCTCGGCGCGTTAGTAAGCAAGGTAACAACGGCGTGACTTTTAACACACAGCTTCAGGAGTTCATAGGCTTCGGAGGGGACGTGGATTACTCTAACGACGAGGACGATGACTACGAGGACGAGGCGGATGACGATGACGAGGACGATGAGGATTTCTTTGAGGACCTAGCTGGTATGACGCCCCAGGAAAGGATACTACGAAGGGAGACTAATAGAAACACCGAATTTAACTCCGACAATAAGAACCTAACGAAGGACTTACCTGAAGAGGACATCCTACCCTCAGTGAAGGAACTGGAGGAGAAACGTAAGCTGATCTTGGCGGAGATCGAGGCCCTTGAGAGACTCGGAAGGGAGAACAAGCTAAGGAATGAGAAGGCGAAGCAGGATACGCTGAAGGAGGCGGTGCAGGAGGACGCAACCAAACAAGAAGCGAGAGTGAAGTTGAAAAGGTCCTCCCCGCTAGTATCTACAAAGCCCTTGATAGCTAGGACCTCCTCCTCAGAACCTAGGGTCAATCAGGTCCTGCCTATGAAGAATGGGGAGGTGGTGAGGCCAGGGATCACCGCCCCCCTGCCTATTCCCCTCAAGGACGCCCCCCCGAAGTATGTCTCACTGGAGGAGGAGATGGTGGAGAAGGAGGGGCCGGTGGAAGGGGTGGAGGAGAGGAAGGTCAAACATAAAGTGACCTCAATCGATGATGTGTATTCCAAGGAGGTCAAGGAGAAGGTCACGTCCTTAGATGACCTTCCACGCCCCTCGAAGGATGTCTCGCCCTCACCCCCTCCTGTAGGCGCCACCACGGAGTCCCCAGGCGTCCCCAGACCCATTACGTCTCCCCCTGCCCGCCCTGCACCCCCCAGCAAGGCCACAGCGGTAAGGTCATCTGAAGGGGAAAAGGGGGATGATGACCTAAGGGTTACTAAGGGAAGGAAAGGAAGTGAGGGGAAAACACCTTTAACTCCCTCACCTTCCCTTCCTCCTCCTTCCTCCACCACTACAACCACCACCACCACTACTACTACCACACCACAACCTACCACTACTACCACCTCAACCACCACCACCACCACCAAGGCCCCTGTCTCAGCCCCTAGAAAGTCCCTCACAAATGGATCAGCGCGGAAGGAGCCTCTAGTAAGGTCACGTGTGTCTACCACCACCACCACCACCACCAGAACCACAGGGCAGCAGCAGCAGAAGGGGGAGAAGAAGGAAGGCTCCCCAACCCCTACCACAACCCCATCAACCCCAACCACAACTCCAACCACCCCCACCACAACACCCACCACCACCACCACAACCTCACCCTCACACACACCCTCAGTTCAAGTCCCTGTGAGTCAGGCTGAGGTCCCCGCCCCCTCTGTCCCCCACGCCCCCAACCACGCCCCCTCTACAATAAGTGAAGGGGCGTGTGTGGTGAGTGGCACGCCCTTGGAGTGCGTTAAGGCCCCTGCAAGCCGCCAGAGTAGCACTTCAAGCTGTATGTCAACCTTTGGAACCCCGCTTCTCCTCACCTCCACCTCCTCCTCCAGCCCTCCTCAGCAGAACTCCTCCTTCCTTCACTCCTCCAGGGGGGCGTATGAGGACCCTTACTCCTGTCCTGCTAACGTAGTCGCTCCTGCCACGCCAGACTTCTTAAGGGAGATAAAAACACCTCCTGAAATTCCAACCCCTACAGCAGGGATACAGAAGAGTGCTCTGTACGCGTCTACCTCCTGCCTTAAGGGTCTTCCAGGCTCACGACCAGTCATCACCCCTAAGCCGCCAACACTGAAGGAGAAGCCACGTGTTCCCCTTAAGCCGCCCCCAGCCACCTGCAGAGGGATATACGCGACCCCTGCCCCTGTCACACCTAAGGTCCCTATCACGGGTATGTCAGGGGCCGTCTCCACCCCTAACCTAGCGCACCTAACCCCAGGGCAGGCGCGTACATCCTCCCAAGGGGTGTATAAGAGACCTCAGCAGGGACACCTTCCCCTACTAAGCACCCCTGGCAGGAAGGAGGCTGTGTATGATGTCCCTGTCACCCTACCTACCCTTACCACCCCTACCACCCCTGCCATCACCCCTGCCATCACCCCTGCCAAGCCTACCACTGAGGATAGAATAATATACCACGAAATTAATGATACCCTTACCTCCTCCTCCTCCTCCTCCTCCTCCACCTCCACCTCCACCTCCACCGCCTCCACCACCTCCACCTTCACCCCCTCCTCCACCAACGTACAGCGCCATGAGTCCACCCGTTGTCAGGGACGTTCCACCTTCGAGGTCAACAGATCCTTCCTCTCAGCGGCACTAGATTTCAACAGTAAAATTAACCTCAGCAAGAGACCAGCTCCTTCACCCCCTGAGGAAGAAGAGGAGGAGGAGGAGAAGAGGGTGGAGGAAGAAGAGGATCAAGGACCACTACCTGAGGATTCTGTAGGAGTGATAGGTATCCTGGAGGACCCCCAGAAGGATAGGGAATCAGGGTCATCCTTCACTGATGATTTTGATGATGATGAGGAAGAGGAGGAAGAGGTGAAGGAAGAGGAGATGAAGATCCAGCTGCTACCTCCTCCTCCTACTACTACTACTGCTGCTGCTGCTACTACTGCTGCTACTACTGCTACCTCCTCCCCCCCCTCCTCCTTCCCCTACAGGAATTCTATTGGTCCCATTGTTACACATGAAACTAGAGGTAAGTGTGTGTGTGTGTGTGTGTGTGTGTGTGTGTGTGTGTGTGTGTGTGTGTGTGTGTGTGTGTGTGTGTGTGTGTGTTAAACTTGATGATATTAATGAAGATAATGATTAAAAAAATAATATAAATATATATAAAATGAAGTGAAAATATTACTTACCATATATTTTTTTCCCTTCCCTTCCCTTCCCTTCCCTTCCCTTCCCTTCCCTTCCCTTCCCTTCCCTTATCTCCCCTACCTTCCCTTCCTCTCTCTCTTTCCCTTCCCTTCCTTCCCTTTCAATCTTCTACCCTTCCCTATCCATTCCCTAACCTTACCTAACCTTCCCTACCCCTACCACCCTACCACCCTACCCTACCACCCTACCACAGCGCCCTTCCAGCACCCTGCCACGCCCAAAGGAATAGACACACACTCCAGGGGCTTCGACCTTGAAACTTACCAAGTGCCTCAAGGACGACCCAGTGCCACAAGGTCACACTCGGTGCCAAGAAGTAGTGACCATATTGTTCGAAGGGTCACTGATGCCATAGGACCTCTTGTGACCTCCCCCTCACCCCCCGTGCAGATCCTTAGCGGGGGTCCTACACTGATATCCTCCTCCTCCTCCTCTTCTTCCTCTTCCTCGTCTGCTAGTAAATTTTTCAGTCGATCTGGTAAGTGAGAGAGAGAGAGAGAGAGAGAGAGAGAGAGAGAGAGAGAGAGAGAGAGAGAGAGAGAGAGAGAGAGAGTAGAGAGTGAAAGAAAAAATATGATCTTGAGATAGAGAAAAAAAGAGAGAGAGACTAATCTTTCCTTCCTTCCTTCCTTCCTTCCTTCCTTCCTTCCTTCCTTCCTTCCTTCCTCCACAGGTTTCTTCCGTCCTTCCTCTCCTCCTGGCGGGAAGAGAGACCAAACCTCCTCCTCCTTCTCCTCCTCCTCCGAGCGGGGAAGAGAGAGAACTACGAAGAAGACCTCCTCCTCTTCCTCCTCCTCCTCCTCCTCCTCCTCTTCTTCCTCCTCCAGGCAGTTTTTGAAGAGGTTGTTAAGACTAGGAGGAGGAGGAGGAGGAAGGGAGGAGGTAAGGAAGGAGGGGCTGAAGAAGGGAAGACCTACCATTATACACCCTTTGGATTATAATGGAGAGGGTGTGGAGGTAATAATGATGATGATGATGATGATGATGATGATGATGATGATGATGATAATGATGATAATGATGATGAAAATGCTACAATGAAAATAATAATAATAATGATGATGATACTATAGATGACGGTGTAAATAATGATAATAGTGATAATGATGACAAAAATAATAATGATGATAATGATGATTAACCTAACTGAACTGAAGCCAAAATGACCTTGATCAAATAATAATAATAATAATACGAAATACCAAAAATAGTGATGATAATGATAATAATGACTAATAATAATGATAATGATAATAATAATGACTAATAATAATGATAATGATAATAATAATGACTTTTTAATTAGGTTATAGCCCGCCCTGAGAAGACCACGCCCCTCTACGACTACAGCGGGATCTACGGGTACGTGCCGCCCCCCCAGGCCGCCCCCCGTCCCCCCTCAGACGACACCTACGCCATCCCAGCCCAGGTATGTATATTTACCATTTTTTTCCCCTTATTTTCACCTCTTTTTTTTCTTTATTTTCCTTATTTTCCTATTTTTTCCTTATTTTTTCCTTATTTTTTCCTTATTTTTCTTTATTTTTCTTATTTTTTCCTTATTTTCCCTTATTTTCCCTTATTTTTTCCTTATTTTCCTTTATTTTTTCCTTATTTTCCTTTATTTTTTCCTTATTTTTCCTTTATTTTTTCCTTATTTTCCTTTATTTTTTCCTTATTTTTCCTTATTTTTCCTTATTTTTTCCTTATTTTCCTTATTTTTTCCTTATTTTTCCTTATTTTCCCTTATTTTTGTCCTTATTTTCCCCTCTATTTTTCCCTCTCCTCCATTTACCCTTTTTTTCCCCCTCTTCTTTTCTCCTCTTTATTTCCTATTTCCTCTTTTTTCCCCTCTTTTCTTTTTTTCCCTATATATACAAAAAAAAAATATATACCCATACCCTTATTTTCCTCTCTTCCAGGCACGGGCATCCCCAGTTCCCTCCTCCTCCTCCTCCTCCACCTCCTCTGACCGCCCCAACTCAGTCAGAGGGGAGGGGGGGATGCTATATGACCCCGCCCCCCCTGTACCCCCCACCACCACCCCCTCCACCACCACCACCACCACCACCACCACCACCACAGTAGAGAAGAAGAATTCAACAGTGAGGAAGGAGAGCTTGTCGGCAGGGTTGGAAGGGTGTGCGTCGGCAGGGTTAGAGAGGAGAGAGTCCCTACACAGCCATGCCTCTGCCTCTACCAACAACAATAATAATAATAATAATAATAATAATAATAATAATAATAATAATAATAGTAATAATAATCTACAACACGTTCTTGGCTACAACTCAGAAGGTAAGAAACGTACATACATATACATACATACATACATATATATATATATATATATATATATATATATATATATATATATATATATATATATATACATACATATATGCTTACATACACATCCTATACATACATACACACACACACATATATGTACACTAATAAACTGAAATGTTATATAGTTGTGTATGTATGTATGTTTTATGTATATGTGTGTATGTGTTTTGTTGTTCTTTGCATGTGTATGTATTTATGTATGTATGTATGTATGTATGTATGTATGTATGTATGTACTTTCCCCTGATCTCCCCTCACCTCCCCTATTTCCTCCTCACCTTCCCCTATTTTCCCCTCACCTTCCCCTATTTCCCCCCAGGACGCCCCCGGCCACCCCCACCCCCCCGGAAGACGTCCCTAGAGTCCCCCCAGACACCCCCTGATATCTACACGTCCCTGGCTGACCTCAACGCCCCTGCACGCCCCCCACAACCCTCCCCTGAGATTCCCCTCCGCCCACAAAGACCCCCGCCCCCCACCCGGACCCCCAGCACGGCAGGGATCAAGGCAGGACCCCCCCGCCCTGACCCCCCCCGCCTGGCAAGGGATTCTGTCTATGCTAATTTGGGTAAGATGGTGTTTGTTTGTTTGTTTGTTTGTTTTTGTATTAGTTTGTGATATGTATATGTCTATGTATGTATATATATGTATGTACGTATGTATATGTGTGTGTGTATAACCTCTCCCCCCTCCCTAAGGTGACGTCCGTGCCCCCATCACCCCACGTAAACCCGGCCGGTCCTCCAGTATTCGGGGGGAGGAGGACAAGGAGAAGAGGAGAGCACCCCAGCCTCCCCCAACCTCCCTTCAGGTGAACACAACACTATCATTAGGTTAGGTGAGGTGAGGTGAGGTGAGATGAGGTTAGGTTAGGTGAGGTGAGGTTAGGTGAGCTAAGGTGATTACAACTCTCCCTTCACCCCCTTCACCCACTCCCACAGGTGTTAATTTGGGGGGAGGGTGGGTGGGGGGTTTGTTTAGGGGGAAGGAGAGTGTGGGGTTTTTGGGGGGGTAAGGTTAGGTGGGTTAAGGTTGGGGGTTATGTGTTTTTTCCGCCTCCTAGTGGTCAAAATTTCCCTCCTGTAGATTAGTTAATTTTTCCCCCCATTTTTTCCTCTATGTGCTATATTTTTTCCTTCACTTTCCTTCACTTTTTTTCATCAGTAATCTTCAAATTCCTAACATATTTTCCCCATTTTTTCAACAGCTAACACAGGAGGGAGTGAAGTCCACCACCACCACCACCACCACCACCACCACCAGGTATCAGCATCAGAAACAGGACAGCATTAGCAGCACAGGTAGCGGCAGCACACCTAGGAAGGGTCCAGCACCCGCCAGGCCACCCCTACACCACGCCCACACCCACACCCACCCACCCACTGACAAGGAGGAAGAGGAGGAGGAGGAGGAGGAGGAGGAGGAGGTGAGTGGATTTATGAAAATTGTCTTAATGAATATATTTTGCTACTACTACTACTATTATGACTCCTACTACTACTACTACTACTACTACTACTACTACTACTACTACTACTACTACTACTACTACTACTACTACTCAAACAGACAGACCCAATACAACAACAACAGCAACAACAACAGGAGGAGGAGGAGGACAGCGGAGAGGTTGAGGTGAGGACAAGGAGGAGGAGTAGAAGGACCAACTCTGACCGGTGTCCCTCGCAGGATGGCAGCGTGTGGGGGGGCAGGGTGAGTGGAGGACGCGTAGGACCCCTTGCTCCTAGATCCTTACAAGCTCAGTACGGGGCGGTGATGTCTGCTAATATAGATGCATTGGCTAATATTTTAGAGCAAGTAAGTGTTTTAAAAAGGTGTTTGTTGATTTATATTATTATTATTTATTTATTTATTTATTTTTACATTGAGTTATATTTAGTTATGATTCTTAATTTTTTATTTTTTTTGTGTGTGTGTTTTGGTAATTCATGATTTTTATATTATGTTTATTTATGTATTCTCTCTTCGTTTGTTTGTTTTTATTTCATTTCTGTTTTTTTTTTAAAGTAATATTCATCTCTTTTATTTAAACATTGTTAACTCTGTTTATCTGTCTCCTTACCCCCCCCTCACCCCCTTAGCTGTCCGGAGAGTGCCACCCCCCCGGCTATGAGGACCTGGTCGGCACCACCACCTCTTGGGGCGACCTAACCATGGACGACAGCATACTAGTGGGGGCGGGGCAGCGGCTCTTCTACCTCGGGGCATTACGGGGCAGAGACGTCACCCTCATGCTCACCTCCGAGGCTAAGATCGAGGCCCACCACCTCCTCACGCCCCTCCCCCTTACAGCCTTCAAGGACGACCACCTACCAGCTAGACTCCTCTCACATAGCACAATAATCAGAGGGAAATTCTCACCCGGGACTGTTTGGGTCCTTCCGCCTTTGAAATTGACCACTCTAAGGGCACGAGTGAAGGAGGAGATGGGTGAGCCAGGCCCCGGGGACTGGATAAAGGATGCTTGTCTACTCCTCCTCCAGTTAGTGACAGGACTGAAGCAACTACAAGCACGAGGGGTAGAGGAGACGTCCCTAGAGTTGGCGGTGGTGGCTAGGGACGGCAGGGACCCTCACCCGCGCCTCATCCTTGTCCCACCGCCCTCGGATGCATGTGAGTGTGTGTGGATGAGAGGAAGGAGTCAGAGGAGGCACGGTGTTAGGTTAGAGGGAAAGGAGAGTGGTAGGAAGGGAGGTAAGGATGGAATGTAAGGAGGGATTATAAGAAGGAAAGGAGAATAGAAGTGGAGAGAATAAAGTTAGGAAGAAGGAAAGGGAGGGAAAAGAGAGGTTGATAAAGAAGGAATAACAGAAGGAAACAGGAAAGAAAAATATAGACAAAAAACAAAACAAAAATACAAAACAAGAAATATGAAATGAAAAAAACTTTATCTAACCTAACCAAACCTTACCTCACCTCACCTAACCTTCCCTTCCCTTCCCTTTCCTAGGTGGAGGTGCCATGTCGCTGTGCCAGTGTGCCGCGGCCGCTACCCTGCTGCTGGTGGGTGCCGAGGAGCCAGAGCAGCAGGCGCGGGAGGGCAGCTGTGAGGTGCCTGCAGCTGTCCCATCACGCTATGCCTTCACCTGTCTCCTGCAGCTGTTACACAAGGAGCGAGCTGTCTCTCTTACGCAGGTGAGTGGAAATAGATAGATAGATAGTTAGATTGATAGATAATTAGTTAGATAAATAGATGATTTGATAGATAATTAGTTAGGTGGGTGGATAGATAGATTGATAATTATATAGATATGGTTTGTTAAAGAAAGAAATAGTTTTTATGTCTTTCTTCTTCTTCTTCCTCCTGCTCTATCTCCTCCCCCAACTGTTTTTATTTTCTATTTATTTCTACACCTTCCTCCTCTTTATTTTCTCCTCTTCCTTCTCCTCCTCCTCCTATACATCCTTCTTCCTCCTCCTTTATCTCCTTATTTTATTTTCTATTTATTTCTACACCTTACTCTTTTTATCTCCTCCTCCTCCTCTTCCTCCTCCTCCTCCTCCTCCTCCTCCTCCTCTTAACCTTCCCTTCCCTTCCTCAACAGGCTAAACGCGTACTAGAAGCCATTCTTTTCGGACCCGAGAATTTCCTACTTAGAGAAGATGACGAAGAGGAGGAAGAGGAGGAGGAGGAGGAGGACGAGGAGATGGAAGCCACACTTGAACGTTGGCTGGACCTTGAGCGAGCGACCGTCCTCCACACCCTAACCCGCGGCCCCCCCCCCTCCCCGATCCTGACTAAATTCCACCTCCTCTTCCTGGTTACTACTTCTGCTAGGGTGATGAGAGGGGCAGTGAGGCTCCTGGCTGCTGCTCGACCACCTATTGTTACCTCTTTTTAATGTGACCTAACCTAACCTCACCTAACCTAACCTCACCTAACCTCACCTCACCTAACCTCACCTAACCTCACCTCACTTCACTTCACCTCACCTCACCTCACCTCACCTTACCTTACCCTGCCGATGAAAAAAATATGATTAAGTGTGATCTGTTTTTTTTTTTTAAGTGATGAGAGAAAAAAAAATTTGTGCTTATTCTATTCTGAAGTTATGAGGTGAAAATAAAAAGTCATTATTTTGAAGTTGTCCAGTAAAAAAAAAAAGTCATTATTCTGAAATTATCCAGAAAAAAAAAGTGACGCGTAATTATTTTTGTTTTATCAAGTGTTTAAAAAAAAAAAAATTGAAAATGGGCTTAATCTGAAACCTTCCTGATGTGACCTTATTCAGAGACTACAATGTGCCTTTGTAGTGACCTTTGTGATCCCGAGTGACCCTGTGTGACTGACCTGTGACCTAACACTTTAACCTAACCTCACCCTCACCCTCACCCGCTTCCCTGTAGCTCAAGTCGTACTCGAGGGAAGAATAAGTATATAAACAGTGAAGGATAAATGTGATATACAAACTTAAAGAGAGAGAGAGAGAGAGAGAGAGAGAGAGAGAGAGAGAGAGAGAGAGAGAGAGAGAGAGAGAGAGAGAGAGAGAGAGAGAGAGAGAGAGAGAGAGAGAGAGAGAGAGAGAGAGAGAGATTTTGTATAATGGTTCTCAGGTGTGCTAATTACCTGTCATTAATTGTTTGTTTTGTTTGCTTCAAGGTAATTAATTAACTTTTAAAGGCAAACAAGTTTGTTTTTTTTTCAGCTCAATAAGGTTGTGTTGATTATTATTATTTTATTTTTTGGGGTAAAATATATTTTTTGGAAAGGAAATTAATGAAAAGTTTTGAGAATTTTCGTTTTTTATTTATTTTATTTTATTTTTATTTTTTATTTTGTATATGAAGTTAGGTTTTTAATGTTATTTTATGGATGTGGTTTTTATTAAATAACCTTTTTTTGTATATCCATATAAACACGTATGTTGTATTCACTTTATTTCTCTTTATTTTTCGACACAGTGTGAATGAGGATAATTTTAATATTTTTTTCCTAAGTATTATTTATTATTATTATCATTTTTCTTTTCTTCCACTTATAAATAATAACTCATCTTAATTACTTGCTTTCCTCTTAATTATTCTTTCCTCTTGACGGTGTAATAATAAGTTTCCTTCTTTTGTATATAATGTAATTTTTTTGTACAATTATCGTATAGGCGTGTGTTTGTTTGTTTGTTTGTTTGTATATATAAACAATAATAATTCCTTCAACTTACTAAAAAGGTCAATGACGGAATAAAAATGGTAATTGAAGTATTAAAGATTACATTAGTTTTAATTATACTTCCTTTTAAAATTATTATAATGTTTGTCATCCATTAATAGGATGAAGGATGGAAGGAAAGGGTGAGGGATGGAAAGATAGGGTGGAGGATGGATGTATAGGGTGAAGGATATATATATATATATATATATATATATATATATATATATATATATAATATATATCAAACTATTTCAGCTTATCATCTAATTTAACTCTGCCAACTCATCTTGAAATAATGCAATGGTGTGATTATACTCACACATGGGATATTGAAAGTGGTAACATAACAGTTATTCGCGGGTAATGGAGGGATGACAGAAAAGAAAATATATCGTCTTTAAATATATCTATATACATCAATATTGACATATTATGAACGGGGTAGTACGCCACTCTGTGTATTTGACATAGGTGAATCCTGGCCTGCATGTTTCCAGTAGCAAGTGCTGGCTGTGCTCCCTAGATGGCACTTAGGGTCTGGGAGGTGGTGCCAACTAGCGGCAGTTTTTGTACTAAACATTCGCGCAGTCGGTCCTACGTGACAGTAACACACTGACACCCACAAACCAACATGGCGAACGATCACTGACAGCCTGTGCTCTTCTTCATCTTCATCGTGTTTTCCAGGTCATCCTCAAGGTAAATGTGTTATTACTACCTATATTATACTTAAGAGACATACAAGGGTTAATTAGCACATGAAATTGTGTTGATTGGTGTTGATTATAAAGGAAATTAAGAGAAATAGCGGTGAATGTTTTGGTTTAAGGATGAGACCGGAGTGTGTTTGTGTGTGTGTGTGTATTTAGCGCCTCATACACACAACAACACACACACAGGCTAATTATACTTAAGAGACATACAAGGATCAATTAGCACATGGAATTGTGGTGTTTGGTGTTGGTTATAAAGGAAATTAAGCGAAATAGCGGTGAATGATTTGGTTTGGCGGCGAAAACGGAGTGAGTGAGTGCATATAGCACTTGGCACCCGCGGCCCGGCCCGACACACGACCAGCTGTGAGCTGTCATACGCCTCACCTGCCCCTTCCTTAGAAAGACGGGATTACTGCCACGCCTGTAACCTTCACAGGAATACGCCAGGGCTCATGGGACCGTAAAGTGAGGCGTTGAGGATGACATAGGAGTTATGTTATGCGACAAGGTAGACGTAAGGTGGGTGTTGTTTTGATCCTCTGTGGCACGGGAATGCTTGAGAAGATTATGGTGAAGATGTGAATTAATACCATGGATGCTTACTTACTTTTTGCGACCTGTTTGTCTTGCCTGTATATTGCAGATAGTTAAGTTAAGTTTATTTGGGAAGTGTTTTTTTTAAGATACTGTTCCCATTTGTATTTAGTGCGTGTTAATGAAGACAGTGGTGAGGTTTATATTCAGTTCGTTAAACACTCGATATCTGGTTACCTTTATAATGCAAATTTAACCTCAGATACTTGTTCAGATCACCTCAAATAGTTATGCCGCTGAATTAAAGAAAAAAATACGAATATATATTTTTTTAGGTTACGTTAGGTTTAGTCTGGTTTAGTTAGGGTTGGTTAAGGAAACAAATATTTACCTGTGTTTATTTTAGAGACAGTTGTGTAGACACTAAAATTAGGAACTTATTGTTAATCTAGCAAAGAATATTCAAACTCACTTAAAATGTTAGGTTAACGAGAACTATTATAGGAGTGTTGTATTGAATGGTGTTTCTTGGGTGTTGGGTGTGTTGCTGTGTGTTGTCAATGTTGCAGGTGTTGTGTGTGTGTGTGTGTTGCTCCAGCTTCAAGAACACATGACTGCTGGGAGGAGAGGTGGAGAGAGAAGGCAGCTGAGGGAAGGAAGGAGACAACACTAAGAGATGACCAGACCACTGTTTCAAGAGATCAATTTTATGAGGACCCGTGTTTGAAGGGGACAGCTGGGTGAGTGTTATCATATTACCTGGTGTGTGTGTGTGTGTGTGTGTGTGTGTGTGTGTGTGTGTGTGTGTGTGTGTGTGTGTGTTTAGAGTTGATAATATAGTTATTTTATTAAGGATGCTAAGAACGTTATTAGTTCATTTGCACAATTAGATAGTTTGTTTAACTTTTTTTTTAAACTCTTTGATTTATTTCTTTGCATTATGGGGGACTTCAATTATAGGAGAATAGATTGGGATAATATGGCAGGAGACGGGTGCTCGGAGGAATTCTTAAATGTAGTCCAGGATGGTTTTTTCACACAACTTGTAAGGGAACCAACACGACAGGGAAATATTTTATATCTGGTCTTTACAAATAATGAAACTTTGGTCAGTCAGGTTGAGATAGGAGCGAGATTTGACGTTAGTGAGTGGAGACTAAATGGACTTGTGTTCTGAAACGGCGTAACACTTTCTCACCTAACAGTACAAAGTGATCAAATAATAATACACATAAATCAAATCACTACACACTATATAGTCGTGCTAGGATTAAGGAGGGAGCCAGGATCAAACCCACAATCTTAGGCCACCAGGCAACCACTGCACCTCACACCCACCCGAACCATCACCTTAGGCTAGCTTCACGAGCCATTTTTTCCTGGGTGATAGGATGGCTGTATGATCAGGTGTAGAGAAAGCAAGTCTCCACACAAGCTGTTTTTTTCTGCATGGTAAAAAACAGCTGAGTTTATAAATGCATTAGTTGAATGGTACTCTTGACACTGTGCCCCCGCGGCAGATATTCACCTTAACCTAACCTGCATCTGCCACACTGGAACCATAACTGCCGTGTGGGGAATAACTGTCCGTCTGAAGTGGTCCAAAGCTTTCAACAGTATTATAGAACACATATCACTGCATGGCTTAGCAGGGCATGCGGCTGTTGAATGTTTGGTGCGCGGGAATCTATCTACGCAGGCACAGTGTTAAGGGTGCCATGCAACTTAATGCATTTATAAACCGGACAATTTTTCAATGTGGGCAAAAAACGTCTGTGTGAAGCCAGCCTTACAGTGGATAGGTGAGGGATGTAAGGTGAGGAGTTGTAACCTTGCAAGGCTGGTGCGTGTGTGTGTGTGTGTGTGGGGTAATGTGTATGTGTGTGTTTCTTACAAGGGAACACACACACAGTCAATATCACGTCTTGAAGGTAAACAGATGAATGTGTGAGTATATAAACTATTTCAAACATGTTACTAATAATTCCTCCAATGGGATGACCACAACAGAAGAGAGAATGTGTATGTATGTATTCTCATGTATGTATGTATTTCTGTCCTTTCCTTACATGCTTACCATCTCACTCTCCTTCACCTCAACCTCTCTCTCTCTCTCTCTCTCTCTCTCTCTCTCTCTCTCTCTCTCTCTCTCTCTCTCTCTCTCTCTCTCTCTCTCTCTCTCTCAATTAGGTTCTTATTGTCAACTTTATACAACTGGGATATAGAAATAATTTGATTGTTTTAGTAGATTTATTTTAGTACTAATAACACTTTGCTTTGTAAGTCCAGCTGCTGATCACCCCCCACTGAAGACACCTGGAGGAGGAGACGAACACACACACCAGACAGACTCCTCCACCACCACCACCACCAGCAAGGGAGTGTGGAGGAGGGAAGTTATGGTTCCTTCGTCATGGCTAGGATCCTTCAGGTCTTCAAGAGAGGCTGGAAGGAAAGGAAAGAAGGTATGAACAGTAGTACTTATTTATTGCCTTTTATAAAACTGATTCACCAAACGTAACACTCATCAGGTTTTATCTTGAGCCTTTCTTGTTTATAAATCTTAACTTATTATTAAGTAGACACATTCATTATATATCGCTCTCTTTCTTTCTCTCCTTAGGTGGAGTCTGTGTGGAGTCTTGACTGTGGTGTTAACATCCTGTGGGGGACATCCTGTGGGGCTGTGGGCTGGCTGGCTGGCTGGCTGGCTGGCTGGCTCGCTCGCTCGCTCGCTCGCTCGCTCGCTCGCTCGCTCTCTCTCTCTCTCTCTCTCTCTCTCTCTCTCTCTCTCTCTCTCTCTCTCTCTCTCTCTCTCTCTCTCTCTCTCTCTCTCTCTCTCTCTCTCTCTCTCTCTCTCTCTCTCTCTCTCTCTCTCTCATACATACATACATACACACACACATATATATATATATATATATATATATATATATATATATATATATATATATATATATATATATATATATATATATATATATATATATAGACTCCGTTCTCTCTTCTTCATCCTGGTAGTAGTAGTAGTAGTGGCTGGTTACATCCTCCTGTGGTCGTCTTTGCTGCCTCCTTCATGTACTCCTGTAGCTACACCCGGGCAGGGCAGTCTCCTCTTCCTCCTCCTTCTCCTCTTCTTCTTTTTCTTGTTGTTGTTGTTGTTGTTTTTATTCTTCCTCTTGTTGCTCCTCACACTCTACGGAAACAAGATTGAGTTAATCTTTTATTACACCTTAGGGTCATCACTACTACTACTACTGCTACTACTACTACATGCAGAATTGTAAAGAAAAATATGTATATTTGTATAATAAAATTTTTTTAAAGTTGAAATTCACTGTACTAGTTTGAATTATTTTTTTTTTACCTCAAACTTTATACAAAACCTGATTGAGAGAGAAAGAGAGGAATGAAAAATGAAAGATAAAGAAGAAAGAAGAGAATAGTGAAGAGGCTTGAAATACAGTCTGGTGGTAATTTTCTGGTGAAAGCAAACCACCATTCTAGATCTGTTCAGGGGACTCTAAGGAACAATACAAATCAGGTTGACATTCTACCAGACTGCCAACCTGATCTACATTGTTCCTTACGGTCGCTTGAAGAGATCTAGAACGGTGATTTGCTTTCACCAGACAATTCCCCCGAAACTTATTATACTCCCTGACAAGAAGTAAAGATATAGAATAAATAGGAGGAAAGAAGTGAAAGGAAGAAGAATGTAATAGCCTTGTTATTTTTTACTAGAGAAAAATAAAATTAATAAGAGACTGAGAATACAAATAACAGGATAAAGAAGAATAAGAAAAAATAAATAAAAAATAATGAAAATGAGATACGATTTAGTAAGAAGGAAACAGACACGCATAGAAATAATAATAATAAAAGATATTAATCATTCAAACTACCTCGTTATGAAGCTTAAGGGTAAGTAGTAGTAGTAGTGGATGGTCTTGTCCTGTGGTCGTCTTTGCTGTCCTCCTTTATGTAATCTTGTCGCTACACCCGGGCAGGGCAGGGCAGTCTCCTCTTCCTCTTCCTCCTCTTCTTTTTTTTCCTGTTCTTTTTGTTGTTGTTATTGTTCCTCTTGTTCTTGTTCTTCCTCACCCTCTACGGAAACAAGATTGAGTTAAGGTTTTGTACTACACCTACTACTACTACTACTTTGTTTTTAAGGTTTATTGTAAACTTATACATAGACATACAGAGTAGGGTGTACATAAGGATACAATGCGGCCGCCAGCTCGCCAGTGAGGAGGTTGTCATTAGCTTGGTGAGTGGCGCGTGTTGGTGTAGCGACTGTGAGTTGCCTGCGACTCTCGTGGCCTGGCCGGGCGGGAGGTGTGGTGAGTCAGCGGGGAGGAGGAGCTGCTCTAAGCACCTCCAGCAGTCTATCCCTCTGGGTGTGGCGGATCATGAGGGCGGTTCTAACTTCCCGGTTGCTTAGCAGTCAGCCATCTGCAGGCTACTACTACTACTACTACTACTACTACTACTACTACTACTACTACTACTACTACTACTACTACTACTTATGAGGTGTAGATATATCCTTCCCTTGACAACTCTCACCCACTCTATTATTACCTAATTGCTACCTTTCTCTCTCTATCGCGAAGGGAAGGAAAAGAGGACATGGAAAAGTGTAAAGAAAAATACGTATATATGTATAATGAAATATTTAAAAAGTCGAAATTCACTGTGGTTCTAAATATGAATTTTTTTTTACCTCAAACTTTATACAAAACGTGATTGATTGATTGAGAGAGAGAGAGAGAGAGAGAGAGAGAGAGAGAGAGAGAGAGAGAGAGAGAGAGAGAGAGAGAGAGAGAGAGAGAGAGAGAGAGAGAGAGAGAGAGAGAGAGAGAGAGAGAGTACTGTAGTTTATGATGGGGGATGTGGGTGTTCGGGGAAAGGGGGGCGGTATGGTATCACCGTCCCGCCCTTATCGTGTTTTGGCTACAGCAGGAGGGGGGGCGGGGGCAGGGGTGGAGGAGGAGGAGGAGGAGGAAGAGGAGGAGGAGGAGAGGAATAAGGGAGAGAGAAAGAGATGATTTGGGAATGGAAAAAATAGCAAAAACACACGAAGAAGAAAGGGAAGAGGAGGAATGAATGAAGGAAAAGGAGGAGGAGAAGGAGAAAGAAAGAAGAGAGAAGAGGAGAGGAGAGAGAAAGATGATGTAGGAACAGAAATATATCAAAAACAAAAGGAAGAGGAGGAGGAGGAGGGAGACAGCGTGCGCATCGAAACAAGTGAACATCGGAAGCTCGTCAAGGATACAGTCTCAAGGCAATTCCGGAGCTTACTCAGCCTACTCTTTGTCTTCTTTACTCCCTCTTTGTACCACTTCCTATCTTCCTTCCCCTCTTCCTCTTCCTCCTCTTCCTCTTTCTCTATCAATTCTTCTATTTTGATCTATTTCTTCTCCTCTTTCTTCTTCTTTTTTACTCCTCTCTGTACCACTTCCCTTCTTCCTTTCCCCTTTCTTCCTCTTACTCTTTCTTCCCTTCCTCTCCTTCTTCCCTCCTCCTCCTCCTCTCTTCCTCACTTTGCTTTATTTCTTCCCCGACAAAGAAACAGAGGAAACAAAGAAACAACTAGATAGATAGATAGATAGATAAAAAGGAGAGAGATAAATGCAAATGAGAACAAATGAGAAGAATAAATCAAGTTGAAAAAAGAGAGAAAGGAGGAAAAAAAAGAGAGAATAAATAAATAAATAAATAAATAAATAAATAAATAAATAAATAAACAAACAAAGTAAGTAAACACAAACAATTAAACAATCAAACAATCAAACACATACACACACACACACACACACACAGAGAGAGAGGGGGAGGGAAGAAAAATAGGGGACAAGGAGGAAAGGAGGAAGGAAAGGAGAGAGGGAGGGGGAAGAGAAAAGGGGGGTGAAGGGGGGTGAGGAGAAGGGATTAATATGAACAAACTTAAGTCAATATTAAGTATGTTTGAGTTGTTAAGTGTGTGTGTGTGTGTGTGTGTGTGTGTGTGTGTTGTGTGTGTGTGTGTGTGTGTGTGTGTGTGTGTGTGTGTGTGTGTCTATCTATCTAACTATTTATCTATCGTTCTCTCGCTTAACCTCTCTATCTATCTTCCCTCCTCCTCCTCCTCCTCCTCCTCCTCCTCCTCTACTAACATTTCTCTCCAAAACTTCTCTCCCTACTTTAATTTTTTCCCTCCAATGCTCACCTACCTCCCACCCCTCCTCTCATTTTTTCTCTCCCTCCTTCCTTTCCATACCTTCCCTCTTTCTCCTCCTCTCTCTTTACCTCTTCTTCCCTCCCTCTCTCTCTTTCTCTTTCTTCTTCTTCCCTCCATTATCTCTTCCTCTCTCCTTCCCTCCTTCGCCCTAACGAGGTAATTAATTGATTGTTAAAAAGGAATTATCTTGTTTCTTAATTATAAGTCAATAACAACCTATTAAAATGTGTGATAATGATGATAATAATGATAATAATAATGATGATAATAATGATAATAATGATAATAATAATAATAAGGAAAAAATAGAGGCAACAGTAATTCACTCTCTCTCTCTCTCTCCCTCTCGTCGTCAACAACACACCATAACCAAACATCAATTTACTCCACTTTCCTCCACATTTACGCCTCCACTTTCACTCCACATAACCATTGATACCTTACCTTGCTCCACGAGGTCACAGGGGGCGAAGGTCAAGACGTGGAGGTCAGGAAAAGGTCAAGAAGAGCAGGTCACTCCCCACCAGCCAACCACTTACAGCCATCTTGAATATCTTGTTTTCCTTATTTGAATTTTCCTTGGATTATTTTTTTAAAGGAAACTAAAAATAAATTGAGTGATTGTCAACTTAATTAAAGGGAAATAATGATTGTGGAGGAAGGAAAGGAAGGAAGGAAGGAAGGAAGGAGTGTGATAAAGGGAGAGAGGAAGGAAGGAAGGAAAGAGAGAGAGAGAGGAAGAGGAGAGAAAAGGAGAGGAAATAAGTGTTAAATTCAAGAGATTGATGAGATAGAAGAAGGAAGGAAAGAACTGAAAAGAAAACGAGGTGTAGAAGGAGGAGGAGGAGGAAGAGGAAGAGGAAGAGGAGGAGGAGGAGGAAGAGGAAGAGAAAGAGGAAGAGGAGGAAGAAGAGATTAAAAAAAGAGAATCGATAACAAGAAAATAATGATAATGATAATAATAACAATACAGTTTCTACTACTACAGAGAGAGAGAGAGAGAGAGAGAGAGAGAGAGAGAGAGAGAGAGAGAGAGAGAGAGAGAGAGAGAGAGAGAGAGAGAGAGAGAGAGAGAGAGAGAGAGAGAGAGAGAGAGAGAGAGAGAGAGAGAGAGTGTTGATCTGAGACATAGAATCAGGTTTCCTTTAAAGGATTCTCATGTTTCAGCGTAAAGAAACAAATGAAGTTCACTTAGACCCTTCTTGTATGCAAATGAGAAGGTAAACTCAAGGAGAGAGAGAGAGAGAGAGAGAGAGAGAGAGAGAGAGAGAGAGAGAGAGAGAGAGAGAGAGAGAGAGAGAGAGAGATGGTTGAAAATAGCACGAAAATAAATAAATAAATAAATAAATGAAATAAGAATAAATATAATAATAATAATTCCTCATTTTTGTATATTTTTTATTATTATTTTTATCATTATTATTATTATTATTACTATTATTGTTATTATTATTCATTTAGTATATTCATCATTTATGTATGTATGTATGTATGTATGTACGTATGTATGTATGTATGTTTCTGTAGTTATTCATTTATTTATTCATTTATTTATTTACGATTCCTAACTACAAGACGGGACGATATAGTTACAAACGATATGTATGTATGTATGTATGTATGTGTGTATGTACGTATGTATGAATGTGTATGTTGAAAAAAAAACTATGTGTGTGTGTGTGTTTAGGAGCATGCAAGTATATATGTACGTGTATGTATGTATGTATGGATGTATGTATTTATATATTAACAGTTTCACGTACATACATAATTATACAGTTAGTGTACGTAAATATATATATGTGTGTATACTTTTTTTTTTAATATTATACATAGGTGTGTATGTATGGTATGTATGTATGTATGTAGTAGTTAGGTATGATCGGATACATGGAAATTTCGTTCACACAC
>JAXIVD010006955.1:0-21927 GCA_036785275.1 Cancer borealis | reverse complement strand
CAGTAATGGCGGTGGTGGAGACTGATTGATCAACATCTGGGGACTCAGGTGATGCAGCAATCCTGGCCTAGTTGTGGGACACCTGAAGGGGGAGTCTGGAAATAACATCAGAGCCTCTTTTCCAATTTTCACATGTATGTTAGATATTGAAGTGGTAACGAAGTGTTCGTTCCTTTAGGCGAAATAGTCGTGGTCTATAGATGCTATCCAGAGTACAGTCACTGAGAAAGCCGAAGAGTGGGTGGTGATCAACGACTACGATGAGTGTGGGGCAGCTGAGAATGAATATGCGGCATCAGTCAAGTGCATAGGCGATAGCTAGCGCCTCACCCTCAATTGGGGCCTAGCGAGACTCTCGGAGGGGAGGGGTTGAAACAGGAGCCTGCGAATTTCAGTTTCCATCCATCACGACAATAATTGGGCTCAGATGCTAGAGAGCAGGATGCTTGTTGTAGCATGAGGAAGCTCAGGCCGTTTCGATTCCAGTCAGCGGACAAACAAGTTGGGCGATCAACGTCAGAGAACCAAATGCCATCCTCAGTAATGGCCAAGATGTGATGCTTGGATGATGTGAATGCACAGAGACGTTTTCACCCCGATAGAATGGTGTGGAGGATTGCATTAGATCCCAAATTGGAGAAATGAATCTTGATTTGATACAATACGCCAGGCTACCTGCTCCACCAGGCCAAACCAAGACCGGGCTCTTGTGATATCTTGCGAGGCAGGGAAGTCTCTGATGGCAGACAACATATCTGTACGCGATTTGGTGGACGTGGCGGTGAGGGTGAGGCCAGCAATGTCGACGGAAGACTTGGCAAACACGAATTTATCGGACTTTTAAAGTGATGCCATTACGTTTGCATAAAGTGAGGTAGTCGAACGTATGCCAGAACGCACCCTCTATGCCATTGTCTCAGAGAAGGATGTCGTCCACACATTTCACCATCCGTGTAACGTTGCGGACAATTTCGTCGGAACGACGAGTTTAGGTGTTCCCATTCACCTTGTGGTGTCCGTGAGTAGCAGTAGCGGCCAAACGTTGTTGGTTCTCTGCTGTCTTCGTCAAAGAGGACAGCTTGGTAACCATTCCATGCATCCAGGACTGTCTTGCGGTCCCTGAAGGGAGTGACTGAGCAAAGTTGAACGGGCTTGGTGTGTGGTGGGTTTCAAGAAGACAGCTCTTGCCAGCTCGTGCCTGAAGATCAACCGTGCGATGCGGCTGGTCGTTCTTTTTTACTACTAATCTCATGCGATAACACCAAATGAAAGGGATGGCCAGTGTAACGGGCTCCAAGATGTCCATGGCCACATCCCTCATGAGGTCTCCTTCCAGCGGTGCAGGATGGAGGTAGGCGTGTGTACTGCGCGTGGAACAACGGCGGGGTCAAGGTGAATATTCATAGGCGGACCAGACATGGTAGGGAGCGGGCGAGAGAACACATTGAATGCCGAGCTAGCGAACTGACGATGAAACCACTGTGTTAGGTTGTCAAAGTTGTCGTCAGATGGGGGAAGGGCATGACAGCAGGACGGTGTAGTGGCGACGTCTTGCGGCTCGCAGATGGTGAGTGAATCAGCGTCGTTGCCGCGACGGATCCTGGTACAAAGGTAGGTAACGAATCTAACACAATGACAAGGACCATGCATGGATGGAGACTCAAGAACACTGCAGATGCACTACGCACAATATAAATTAACTCACGAACTGTCCTATGGGTGCTGTCGGACGTAATGGTAGAAAATAAGACAGGCACGTAACTAGTGACGTGTAGAAGAGTGCTTCCCACTGCACGGATGGATTAGGGGACGTTAGGGGACGTTTATCGTCGAGATCAAGCGTCGTCACCAATGACGGATCCGCAATGGAGACTTTTATCAGGGTGAAAAGAAATATTCAGGGGGAGAGTCAGTATGGTAATGATTGGAGATGAGGGGTGACATTCCGATATCCAAAGAAGCAAGGGCTGCAGGTCGGCAGGTCCCATGGTCAGCATCTCATGCCAGATGAGCTAACATACTAGACTCCGCGGTGGGAGAAGCAGGGGGGACCGACACATTGCAGCGAGGTGGTTGATCTTCCCGCAAGTATTGCAAGACTTACCCCAAGCTGGACACATTGACATGTGACTGCCACGACCTCCTGAGGTGGAGCCACAACCAAGGCAGAGTGGGGTGTTTGTAGGGCGGCGTGAATGGGAGCCACACCAGACACACACTCGCAACTCTCGATAGGGAGTCACGTTTACTTCTGAGTGTGGGACCACTGCTCAACCACCCTCCGTTTGACGCGCTGGTGGGTGGCTGGTGAATGCCGCACTTGTGAGTTTCGTTCTATTATGATTATAGCCTTATCACACATTATATAGAGTAAAATCATTGATGCACTATTTACATAATTAAGTAAATAGACATGCTAGGTGACAATGAAAATAAAAAAGGTCATCCAGCATACCCAAACTGCTCGCTCAAGAAAGAAAGTCCTTCCATGTCTTTCACAAGGTAAAGAGGGAGATAGGAGGTAGAAAGGGAGGTAGGAGATAGAAAGGGAGATAGGAGGTAGAAAGGGAGGTAGGAGGTAGAAAAGGAGGTAGAAAAGAAGGTAGGAGGTAGGAGGTAGGAAGGGATGTAAGAGGTAGAAAAAAAAAGTAGGAGGTAGGAGGTAGGAGGTAGAAAGAGAGGTAGAAGGTAGAAAGGGAGGTAGGAGGTAGGAGGTAGCAAGGGAAGTAGGAGGTAGAAAGGGAGGTTGGAGGTAAGAGGTAGGAGGTAGGAGATAGAAAGGGAGGTTGTAGATAGGAGATAGGAGGTAGAAAGGGAGGTAGGAGGTAGAAAAGGAGGTAAAAAAGAAGGTAGGAGGTAGGAGGTAAGAAGGGATGTAAGAGGTAGAAAAAGAGGTAGAAGGTAGGAGGTAGTAGGTAGAAAGGGAGGTAAAAGGTAGAAAGGGAGATAGGAGGTAGGAGGTAGCAAGGGAAGTAGGAGGTAGAAAGGGAGGTTGGAGGTAGGAGGTAGGAGGTAGGAGGTAGAAAGGGAGGTTGAAGATAGGAGATAGGAGGTAGAAAGGGAGGTTGGAGGCATGAGGTGGGAAGTATGAAGGCAGGTTGGAGGTAAGAGCTAGAAAGGGAGGTAGGAGATAAATCAAGGTGTCTCATGTGTAAGATAAGTATGAATATGTGAGACCAATATTAAGCAAGAAGCAGGTTTTTCACATAAAACTTTAAAATTTATATAATAACAAAACGTTTTTAATATATAATAACCATCTAAGGGTTGTTGCCTACGATCTATGAACATTTCATTCCGATCCATCCAGTGGTCTAGGAGGAAGACGGATAGACAGACAGACTGGCACACACACACACACACACACACACACACACACACACACACACACACACACACACACACACACACAGACACACACACACACACACACACACACACACACACACACACACACACACACACACACACACACACACACACACACACACACACACACACACACACACACACACACACACACACACACACACACACACACACACACACACACACACACACACACACACACACACACACACACACACACACACACACACACACACACACACACACACACACACACACACACACACACACACACACACACACACACACACACACACACACACACACACACACACACACACACACACACACACACACACACACACACACACACACACACACACACACACACACACACACACACACACACACACACACACACACACACACACACACACACACACACACACACACACACACACACACACACACACACACACACACACACACACACACACACACACACACACACCCACACCCACACCCACCCACCCACCCACCCCCACCCACCCACCCACCCCCACCCACCCACCCACCCACCCACCCACCCACCCACCCACCCACCCACCCACCCACCCACCCACCCACACACACACACACACACACACACACACACACACACACAGACACAGACACACACACACACACACACACACACACACACACACACACACACACACACACACACACACACACACACACACACACACACACACACACACACACACACACACACACACACACACACACACACACACACACACACACACACACACACACACACACACACACACACACACACACACACACACACACACACACACACACACACACACACACACACACACACACACACACAGACACACACACACACACACACACACACACACACACACACACACACACACACACACACACACACACACACACACACACACACACACACACACACACACACACACACACACACACACACACACACACATACAGGCACACAGACAAATTTTGGATGGGGTCGTTTCATAACTACTAAACTGGTTGCTTCGCTCGCAGTTTGAAATAATGAACATTTTATAGTAGAAAGCATGTATTACTGAAGTGATATCAGGTGAAACAAAATATATTGATACCAATGGTATCCTTTTGTAGTGCCACCGCCCTGCTTCCATATCCTTATCTGGTAAGAAACAGGCACAAAGGGATGCCACACGCATGCATACATACATACCAGTGCTGCCAACAAGTTGATGAGCGTCGTCAAGGCTGGCTCTGTTAGGGTGGTGAAGGGGGGCTTTGCTACAAGAACAGCCGATTGGAGTGCATCATCACACGCCAAGTACAGCTCAATGGTCGCCACATTAGGTGGTACGCTCGCAGTGTGCTTCTAGATGGCCCAGCCGACCCATAACTTCCTTAGTGAGTGACTGGGCATGGACAAAGCGGCGACGAGGTGAGATAGCGGGCTCCTAGGGATGTGCAGGACTGCTGGCGGTGTAGTGGGTTGGGATGGGCCTGGACAACATGTGAGAAGCACTCACCGGTGTGCCGAAAACAGGTGGCTGGGTGTTGGGTGCGTGGATTTGCAGCGGTAGTCCAAGGATGGATGGGAGAGGAGACAGCTGTCCTCCTAATAGCAGTGCAGTGTATGTTGGTGTTTGGTGACTATGATGCAGGGCGCTTTGAAGTGGTTGATGGTGGACGAGCAATGGAGTTCCGGTATTCTGTATAAGGTTCATCTGATGTGAGAGTGAGGTAAGTTCAGAGCTTGGAGACAACTGCATGGTAGCTTGGACAGCTGTGATGATAGTGTTACTGCATGGATGCCCACAAGCCGGGTACGCAGCTTTCATGGTAGGGTGGAGCCGGTGGGTGGGCGGTGGGCAGGGGTGTGCAGGGCAGCAAAATACTCCGTTGCGGGATTCAAGGCAGCCGCAACCAAGTCGTTAAGCGTTGGGTGGTGTATATCCATCACAAGCACTCAGCAGTGTATAAACTTCGCACCAGGTGCCTACTCACTGCGGTCTAGAGAAACACCATAGGTGGCTTTGTGCATTTCATTCATTCCAGTTGCAAGTTACAAAGTATAGGAAGTAATGTAACTAGGAAGGCGACCAAGGTTAGACTGGCTTCCCAGCACGTAGTGGTGGCTTACGACGACTCTAATTCGTACCACTCTATATTAAAGAATAATTTCTAGTTATTTTGTATATATCCCATAATTTTCTCCTTCCTTTTTTCCCCCACTTGTTCCATGTTTTTTTTTCTCATTCCAATCTTGCTAATTCACATTTTCTAATAAACCATTCATTCTTTTTATTTTCTCAAATAATCATTTCTGGAACACATCTATCTATGCATTCTGTGTATATTCGGATGAACTCATCCCTGAGTGTTTTTTTGTTGCATGAAAACTACTCCAATCTCTCTGCAAATTTTTTTTTATCAATCATATAAAGTCTGCTTTTCCTTAATTGTATATTCCATTCATGTGTTCTTCTCTTCTTCCTTCTTGTATGCTATCTTTTACTTCGAACTTAATAAGTATATGGTCACTCCTTCCTTGTGGGCACTGATAAGTTACTTCATACACTTTAAATACTTTAAACACATTAAATACTTTAATATGTCTGACATACAGAGTATCATATTGTTTGTACAACAGATGAAAAACAGCAGACAGCTCTACTGTAAGCATAGCTTTTTGGGCTTTTCTAGCAAATTCCAGTCCCTTTGTCAATAGTAGATGTAGTCTTAATGGTTCTTCATTACCTCTAAATCATGTGTTCTCTTTGATTCGCTGAGTCATAATGTTATTCATTACCAAATCCAACAATATATATATATATATATATATATATATATATATATATATATATATATATATATATATATATATATATATATATATATACATATATATATATATATATATATATATATATATATATATATATATATATATATATATATATATATATACATATATATATATATATATATATATATATATATATATATATATATATATATATATATATATATATATATATATATATATACATATATATATATATATATATATATATATATATATATATATATATATATATATATATATATATATATATATATATATATATATATATTTGCACAGCTCTCTTACCTGTATAAATACTAGGTTTATCTGGGTCTTCTTTCACCTCGATCAGTCACAATAGCCGTTATAAACTAAGCATCTCTGGAACCTTTTTTGTTTACAAATGTGTTTATGTGTGTTTTTTTTGTTTTGTTTGTGTGTGTGTGTGTGTGTGTGTGTGTGTGTGTGTGTGTGTGTGTGTGTGTGTGTGTGTGTGTGTGTGTGTGTGTGTGTGTGTGTGTGTGTGTGTGTGTGTGTGTGTAAGTGTGTGTAAGTGTGTGTGTGTAAGTGTGTAAGTGTAAGTGTAAGTGTAAGTGTGTAAGTGTAAGTGTAAGTGTAAGTGTAAGTGTAAGTGTAAGTGTAAGTGTAAATGTAAATGTAAGTGTAAGTGTAAGTGTAAGTGTAAGTGTAAGTGTCTGTGTCTGTGTCTGTGTCTGTGTCTGTGTCTGTGTCTGTGTCTGTGTCTGTGTCTGTGTCTGTGTCTGTGTGTGTGTGTGTGTGTGTGTGTGTGTGTGTGTGTGTGTGTGTGTGTGTGTGTGTGTGTGTGTGTGTGTGTGTGTGTGTGTGTGTGTGTGTGTGTGTGTGTGTGTGTGTGTGTGTGTGTGTGTGTGTGTGTGTGTGTGTGTGTGTGTGTGTGTGTGTGTGTGTGTGTGTGTGTGTGTGTGTGTGTGTGTGTGTGTGTGTATGTGTGTGTGTGTGTGTGTGTGTGTGTGTGTGTGTGTGTGTGTGTGTGTGTGTGTGTGTGTGTGTGTGTGTGTGTGTGTGTGTGTGTGTGTGTGTGTGTGTGTGTGTGTGTGTGTGTGTGTGTGTGTGTGTGTGTGTGTGTGTGTGTGTGTGTGTGTGTGTGTGTGTGTGTGTGTGTGTGTGTGTGTGTGTGTGTGTGTGTGTGTGTGTGTGTGTGTGTGTGTGTGTGTGTGTGTGTGTGTGTGTGTGTGTGTGTGTGTGTGTGTGTGTGTGTGTCGGGTGCTGTCTCTAAGAGACCATCAATGGTCTACGCCTCATTGAGGGGTAAAACAGGCTTGCTGTATCTGTAAAAATTGTAAGATTAAACGAGTACTTACCATGTATGAAGTTTGATCGTAATTTCACGAACATTTAACGACGTCACAGTGGTGCACAATGAGACGCTCTACTACCATTCCACCATCAGTCCGTTTAGAGAGTAGGTTTTAGGAAGCAGCACCAACTATCGCTGAGAGCCTATGCCACAAAGTGAGCTCGGTGAGTAAATATGGCAGGGAGGGAGGGCATTGTGCACCACTGTGACGTCGTTAAATGTTCGTGAAATTACGATCAAACTTCATACTTGGTAAGTACTTGTTTAATCTTACAATTTCACGTCACAATATTTAACTGACGTCACAGCGGTACCGAATGAGAGCCTTAGAGAGGATCCTAAAACCTACCAAATCATACAAAATTCTGAAAAAGGTAGCCAGTATGGAGCTGTGGAAAAGAAAATCCATAGGAACAAAGTAAAGCACAACACTGTAATTCAGAAGATAGAAAACATTAACAAATATCAAAAATATAGTGAAACACAGTCCCACAGGAACATGGAAAGAAAAATCACCCATCACCCATACCAAAAAATGGGGTCGAAGAACCCTCACATTAAAACCTGAGCAGAGGAAAAGGCCAAACATTATATGACAAAACTGCCCTCGCAAACTGTCCATGCTGAGCGATGGGCTTCCGGTAGTGTTGCGTAAAGGTCGACTCCCTGGTCCAACCAATGGTGGAGACAATCGTGAATAATGGCAAAACCAGGGCCGCTTTGCTGGACGATGCAGACCTAGTCGAATGGGGAGAAAATAAAGTAAGGTCAATGCCAGCAGCCCCCATCACATCTCTCACCCAAAGACGCAAAGTATCACGAGAGGCCAACCGTACTGGAGGTCGTGTCGTCAAGAAAAACCCCGTAAGCGCCCCTCGGAAGGTCGTTGTCCTATCAAGATAATACTCAATGGTGTGCACAACGCATAAGCAGTTAACATGCGGGTAAGCCTCAAAGACCACCCTTGACAGAAGGACCCCAGGACGGGAAGTTTTCACCAGATCGCCAATCCCAAAAACAACCCGAGTCTCAGAGACAAACAATTATCTTGTGTCCAGCAAATGCAAGGTCTGGCCACGTTGGTCAGTCAAGAAGAACATAAGAAAGACCAATTTTATGGATAACTGAGGAAAAGAAAAATCCTCCGTGGAACCCAGACTGCAGATATTAAACCAGAGCTAGCCGAGGATCCCAAATCATGCAGGAGCGGGGAAAAGACGGTCTCTCCAGGAAGATTGCCCTCATGAAACGGGAAACTAAAGGATTTTGTCCCGCAAGACGTCCATCAAAAGTAGCAACTGCAGAGATGCCAGACCAGATAGTGTTCATAGAGCTGTACCCACGGCCTGTCCCCCGTTTGAATTCTGACAAAAGATAGTCCAGAAGGACATTCACAGGTGGTTGAAACGGATCCACTTCCCTGCCGAGGCAAATTGACAGCCAGCTGTTGATACGCGGCCCATATTGAGCCTTAGTGCTAGATCTCCAGGACCGAAGGATAAACTGGGCAACCTCTGTCGAAAGGCCTCGACGTGTGAACGCTGCCCGGAGAGCACCATCGCTGTCAAGACCAACCACCGAACCCGAGGGTGTGCAAGAGTTAGCTGTTGCGGAAAAAGCAGAGGACAGCGTGGAAGCAAAACTGGATCGGCTGCCAACATTTGAAGGGCCACCGGAAACCACACCTGAGTTGGCCACAGTGTGAGAATCATCAGTGCCGTCGCCCCGTAGTCCTGCAGTTTCCGGAGAGCCGTGGATATCACACTGAAAGCTGGAAGGCATATAAACTCTTCCCACCCCAATCCAAGGTAAAGGCATTAATGCACATAGCAGATGGGTCTGGCCTCCAAGAAACATAGTCAGGTAACTGAGCATTTATCTGTGTAGCAAAAAGATTGATATCAGGAGTATAAAAACGCTGACAAACCATCCTGAAAATACACGGCTGTAACATCCTCTCACCATCCATCCTATTGACTCTGGACTCTGTGTCTGCTGTCACATTGTATAAGCCCTGTACATGCTGTGCCGACAAAGTAATATCCCTAGAAGCAGCCCACTCAAAAAACTGTTCTGTAAAAGCATGAAGCGTAGGACGTATCCTACCACAACGATCAATAACATGCAACCGCAATGGTGTTGTCAGAGCGAAGCCTAATATGAGAGCCATTTTTATTCCGACAAAGTGACTGCAAGCCCAACAGAATGGCCCTTAACTACAAAGAGTTTAAATGATCCAGCTCCTTGTGGGCCCAGTGACCTCCAATTATAAATTCCCCCATCGAAGCACCCCAGCCAGTCAGGCAGGCATCCGTAAACAGCTCACATGTTGGAGAAGAAGAGCGGAGCGACCTCTCCTGAAAAACTACATTAGTCACCCACGAAGTGACAAATTCCCGGGCATGAGCATCCAAAACAACGCGGGAATGATAATCGCCATAGGACCGTGAGAGATCCCTGTTACGAATAATCTCCAGATACCTGTAACGGAAAGGAGCTAACTCTAGAGCAGGGCCAGAAGCAACCGCTAAACCAATAAAAGAGGACAAGTCTTGTAAGGTGATATCCCTGTTGAGGAGGAGCAAACCTTTTTCCTTGATGCGCTCCCTCCTACAGGAGGGCAAACTCAAAGAAACAAGAGTCGAGAACCACACCAAGGAATGTAACCCTCTGGGTAGGCTCCAGGACCGACTTCCGCACATTGATGGTAAGACCCAGAGTATGAAAGAAATGCAAGGCATAGCCCACCTGGGCCCGCAAGGCATCTACCGCTGTAGCAATAAAAAGACAGTCATCTAAATAACAAACCACAACCATTCCAAGGGACCGAAGGTGGGAGAGGACAGGTTTCAGTAACTTTGTAAATGTGCGAGGAGCAGAAGATAACCCCTGAGGGAGACAAGTAAATCTAAAAGCGTGGCCCTTCCACCAAAACTGAAGCCGCTTCCTATCCTCAGGCCTAACATAAACTGAATAATAGGCGTCCTTGAAATCAACTGTAACCAAAAAAATTGTTAAGGAGGATTAAAAGAATCACATCCTTCAGAGTGTCCATCTTAAAAAGAATATAAGGCACATGAACATTAAGGTCCATCAAGCTTAGAATAACCCCTGCCGGCCAGAAACGGCTTTATGATGGGAAACAAAACCGTATCTTCAGGTAAACAAAGCTCCACTATTGACTGTTTGAGGAACTGACATAAGGCATCGTTCAGGGTCTGATCATCCGCCCGAGACAGGGTGAGAGGACGTGGAGGCACAGTCTGAAAAGGTATGGACACAAATTCTAGAAATTTTCCCTTCATCACATCATGATTCCAAGGATCCTGCATGAGACCCCCACAGTAGGTTAGCAGAGAAATTATTACAGCCTCTAAAGTTATCAGGTGTATTAACTAAAGGAGGAAACCCGGAACTCACTGGAGAGGTTACTGCAGCTTCGGCCCATGCATCCCCCTCCCCTGGGGAGGCTGCTGGCCTAAAAAAGGCCGGGACTGGAAACGGGGCCGGGACTGGAAGTAGCACTTGCCAAGGTACTAATATGGCAAGAAAGAAACAGCTGCTTCCCTTTCTAGGTCAGGTCACTTTGGGAATCACTTTTGAGTGTATCTAACACATCAATTTCCCTCACTAGCCCAAATTACTTAGGTGTTATTACAGTGTTACACCCGTCTCATTATGAAGGTCACCTAGGTGTTAAATGGTGTGTTTTGCACATATAACACACTCATCTATTGCTTTTCTGTCACAATGACTTTGTTCATCAGATGTAAATTGTTACTTACTTGTTACTTGTTGTCGTTATTTAACAGGTCCCACTCAGCCAATGGCGCTCTGCAGGACCGTTCACGTATGATTTTATCAAAGAGCATATGCATCACGAATAGTCATGTCATCAAGGATGTAGCACTCAGAGAATAAGTATGTCTTTATTGTGTTAACAACTGACCACAGAGCCTAACCCTCACCGTTAGGTAAAATTTTTATAGGTTAGGTTAAGTTAGATAAAGAGTGATGTTGGAAAGTCTGAACCAAACAACACAAGAACAATGTCGGGCTCGGCGGGTGTAACACTGTAAATTTACCATTATTTTCATGTTTATATTAGTTATTTGTATAACGTTCAAGTTTAAGTCATAGTGCAGGATGGTAGAACACATCTCAGTGACAGGCTAGGTGACAGCAAAGATAATGTTGCAGAGTGCCATCGTAATGGTGCAGCAGTGTCACCGTAATAGTGCAGCAGTAATGAACACAGATATATACTAAGTTACTAACACCCTCTCCAGGCACGGGAGGGCGCTCAGCTGACGTGAGAGCCTGACACGTGAAGACGGTGAAGTGCAAGGTGAAGGAGGGAGTGTGGAAATATCTATCAATGACCGACTCCTCTTAGCAGACTTATTTAAGTCATTCTTCTCCAAGCTCCCACGCTTCTTGCTATCCGAGGACGAAGAAGAGAGACGCCTCACGCTTGGGTGGCGACGTTAAACTGCGCAACCAGAGAGACAGAGAGGGTCAGATAAACACCATATGTTGTCTCCTATTAGGACGGTAGGAACCAACCCACAGATCCAAACTGCATAGTAAATAATACATATGGCAGTAAATGCATCCGTAGATCCAGATATCTTTCACCCACAGTCAACTTAGGACTGTATAGGAGAAAGCTTCCCAGACAAACTTCAACCAGGGAGAAGCGAAGCAGCTGTTGACTGTGGGGAAGTATAATGTGAACTGTTAGCTGATGGTGGAATGGTAGTAGAGCATCTCATTGGATACCGCTGTGACGTCAGTTAAATATTGTGACGTGAAATAATGATTAAGTAAATATATATTTTCTAAACATTACCTAAGTAAACATCATTGTCTCTTCATTTCAGTTATCTAAGAACTTGACTTCTGATGCTTTTGCTAAGAGTATTCAAAGTCAGATTACTGACAATCAAACCTTTCAAGACCCTGGTCATTATGGTGCTGTGACAGCTATCAAAGAAGACCATGGAACTGCCCATTTCTCCCTTGTGGCGCCTAATGGAGATGCAGTGTCTGTCACTAGCACCATCAATTTATAGTAAGATACTCCTAGTGATATGTGTCTGCTATAATCACTGATGGAAGTAATGTATTATGAAAAATCATGCAGTCATAATTTTAGTGAATACTTCCATTAAGTACCATCAGATGTATGAATGTGAGAGAAAGGTAAGTGTGTGTATGTGTATGGATACAATTTATATTGTTAGCTTTGTTCATCAAATGTGATTGTTGTTCTAAACATTTTAAACAAATATGTTCGTTTCCCTCGTAGCTTGCGTTTAGATAAGCTGAATACGTTATGCTCCTTTAGTTGTTTTTCGCAAGGCTTGTTTTGCAATGTAGGGATCATTTTATGAACTTTTCTTTCTATCACTCTCCAGCTTATCAACATCATGTAAATTTATAATATGGTGATCAGAACTGCATGCAATATTCTAGCTGAGGCGTACAAGTGCATTGAATAGTGTAGGGATAATTTTTTCAGATTTGTACTCGAAAGTCTTTTCGATGAAGCCAACTATTTTTTTTAGCTGTCTGAACACTGTCTAAATAATATTTAGTGGGTTTAAGGTATTTACTAAAAGTTAATCCTAAATCTTTTTCATGGCTAGTCTTTGAAAATTTAAAACCATTCATTGTATATTTTGTTAGATGATTATTGATTCTGATATGCAATACTTTACATTTATCAACATTAGATTCATCTGCCATTCTTCTGGTCAATTGACTATGGTGTCGAGGTTGAATTGTAATTGTATTTTTTCGGCGGTTGCAGTTACTTTACACGTGACCCATATCGTCATCAAATTTTGATATTATAGAGATGAGGTCTTCATCGATGTCACTGACCAAAAATAGAAAAACAATGATGCCAAGTACTGAGCCCTGTGACACACCGCTTACAACGTCTCGCCAGTTAGATGATTAACCATTTATAATCAAATCTCACATTTCGAACGACTCTCGTTTCGAACAATTTGGTTCACGAGCAAAATTTTGAACTTTCGTACGACAACTCGGTCGCCGAACAAGCAACTTGGCAATAGCAGACAGCAGGGCGTCACTGTTTCAGTCACGCTCCGGCCCTCGCTTAAACAACACCCACTCTGAACTGTTCTTTGATTTTGGCGATATTTCTTATGTTGTTCATTATTTCTTCAATATTTTTAATTCCATAAGCTTCAGGGGTACCTAACAAATCTAGTGAAGGCGTAAAGGTGAAAATGAAAATAGTGAAAACAACAATAGAAATAAAGAAATAGATCATGTCGATGATATTGTGTCGCTAGGTAAAAACATGGGTTTGGAAGTTAAGAATGAAGACATGGAGTATTAGACAAGGTTTCGTGGAACGATATCACTGATAAGGCAATAGTAAGCTGCAGCATAAATGTTTTCAATGACAATGAAACACATAGAGCTTTTTAGGCTTTTCTAACTACTTTCAGTTCCTTTGTCAATAGTAGATATAGTCATAAATCCTAGGGTCCGGGTGACGGATATATCCGTCGGGACGTAGAGTCCGGGTGACGGATATATCTGTCATAGCTATTTTATAGCTAAATAGGACTGCCTCGAGCGGATTTTAATACACAGCGGGGTAGTGCGTGCTACCATGCCCACCTTCCGTTCACCTTTCAGTTCCTACTTGACCCTAGCAATGGCTGATTCACCTGAACGTGATCTGCGCGCGTCCCAAACCCTGGCTGCCACCGGCCGGCCCAGTGCACCACCCCTAACTTCCACACCACATCCCAACTCTCAGCGCTCACAACGCTCTCCTGAACGCAACCCGGGTTCTCGCTGCGGTCATATATCAAGAGATGGCGGATACAAAGCAACAGCCGCTTCGCGCGCACGAATAATCGCCTCTCCGCACGCCCAGACAGTGTCTCCTTCAGGTCGTCATATTTCAATAACTACACATCTTAGAGACATGGGGATGGTACCACTAAAAAGAAGAAGTGAAAGAAAGTAATACATAATTTTTATGTCAGTACAATATATAGTTTGAGAGTGACGGCAGTGTTAAAACAGTCAAAATCGAGCAAAATCAGCGTATATAAAATGAAGTGCTGGGGACAACGTGCCCGGACTGGAGGGGTTAATGGTTCTTCATTCCCTCTAAATCTTGTGTTCTTTAATTCGCTGAGTTCATTACCAAATCCAAAAAAAAAAAAAAAAAAAAACCTATATATTTATATATATATATATATATATATATATATATATATATATATATATATATATATATATATATATATATATATGTATATATATGTATATATATGTATATATATATATATATATATATATATATATATATATATATATATATATATATATATATATATATATATATATATATATATATATATATAACTGCACGGCTCTCGTACCTATATATATACTAAGTTTATTTGGGTCTTCTTTCACCTTGATCAGTCACAATAGCCGTTTAAAATTAAGCAACTCTGGAACCTTCTTTGTTTACAAATGTGTGTGTGTGTGTGTGTTGTGCGTGCGTGCGTGCGTGCGTGCGTGCGTGCGTGCGTGCGTGCGTGCGTGCGTGCGTGCGTGCGTGCGTGCGTGCGTGCGTGCGTGCGTGTGTGCGTGCGTGCGTGCGTGCGTGCGTGCGTGCGTGCGTGCGTGCGTGCGTGCGTGCGTGTGTGTGTGTGTGTGTGTGTGTGTGTGTGTGTGTGTGTGTGTGTGTATGTGTGTGTGTGTGTGTGTGTGTGTGTGTGTGTGTGTGTGTGTGTGTGTGTGTGTGTGTGTGTGTGTGTGTCTGTGTGTGTGTGTGTGTGTGTGTGTCTGTGTGTGTGTGTGTGTGTGTGTGTGTGTGTGTGTGTGTGTGTGTGTGTGTGTGTGTGTGTGTGTGTGTGTGTGTGTGTGTGTGTGTGTGTGTGTGTGTGTGTGTGTGTGTGTGTGTGTGTGTGTGTGTGTGTGTGTGTGTGTGTGTGTGTGTGTGTGTGTGTGTGTGTGTGTGTGTGTGTGTGTGTGTGTGTGTGTGTGTGTGTGTGTGTGTGTGTGTGGGTGGGTGGGTGGGTGGGTGGGTGGGTGGGTGGGTGGGTGGGTGGGTGGGTGGGTGGGTGGGTGGGTGGGTGGGTGGGTGGGTGGGTGGGTGGGTGGGTGGGTGGGTGGGTGGGTGGGTGGGTGGGTGGGTGGGTGGGTGGGTGGGTGGGTGGGTGGGTGGGTGGGTGGGTGGGTGGGTGGGTGGGTGGGTGGGTGGGTGGGTGGGTGGGTGGGTGGGTGGGTGGGTGGGTGGGTGGGTGGGTGGGTGGGTGGGTGGGTGGGTGGGTGGGTGGGTGGGTGGGTGGGTGGGTGGGTGTGATACTTTCTCTAAGAGACCATCAATGGTCTACGCCAAATTGAGGAGTAAAACAGGCTTGCTGTATTTGTAAAAATAATTATTAAGTAAATACATATTTTCTTAACATAACTTAAGTCAACATCAATGTCTTTTCATTTCAGTAATCTAAGAACTTTTTTTACACATTTTAGAAATATTTTAAAACATAGGCAAAGACAAATTTTATTGGACAATTTTTTCTGGAGACATAGAGTCCCGGTGCGTCTCAAGCAGAGTAAAGTGTTCATAAAAGGCAGAAAAGACGAAAAAGAAAACCTCAGAAAAATTGTTACCTGATGTTTTTATGGAAAGGAATACCCCTTCCAAACGATTACATATCTCCCATTACCTTTCCTCACCAGTTTCCACTGATGCATTTAACGTATGGTAAAACTAAACCAGACAAAACAACATACAATATTTCTTAAAAATGTCAATATCTAATGCTTGCAACCTTGAAAACAATTGGTCTAATGTAGCAGCGCTTATGGCATCTGAGGATTTTCATATTATTGGCGTATCGGAATCTTGGGTAAACCGAAAGTAGAGATTTCTTAGCAGAATACAATTTTCCTCATTATTCAATATTTAGCTGCGAACACCATGGTAAAAAAAAAAAAAGGTGGAGGTGTTGTGATGTATATGAAAGCCAGTCTTGACTCGATAGTCTTGCAAACCAGAATTTTTTTTTTTACATAGATGTTATATTTTTACAACAAAAAAATTATAAAAATAAAACTTATTATCACCAGTACACGACATTACTAGCGATAAATTAATATACATTAAGATAAATTATGCAAGTAAATACATTTGAAATTGTTTTAAATCACATATTGATCTCGACTGATATGACAATTTGTTAAGGAGTGCCTTAAGAGGTACGATGACAATAATAGTTATTCAGTCCTCCTAACCTTAGTTTTTCAATTATGTCTATATTTTTTTCAAAGCAAAATTCATGTCTATGAGGTTATACGATATCTGTAATTGGATCATAATCGTTACCTCATGCGCAGAAAAAAAATTGCTTTTTCGTATGATCTTCGTAAGTGTCACTTAAAATGTATGAAGAGTATGACAACCCTCTTTCATGCAGAGGTATAAAAACCCCTCAAATACATAATTTAGCATTCCCAATATCATATTATGTAAATATAGATATATAGCAAAGTATGGAAATTGGGATTTTTCCTCTGCCAGAAAATCGTAATTATTAATTTTGTAGTAGATCTATCTAAAAAAAAAAAAAGATTTAAAAATACTTAACTTTAGTTGATACTTGTGTCAGTATTATTTTGCAATTTATTTTTAAATCACCGGATTCCATGCAAAATATTGTTACCTCTTTTGGAAAACAATGCAACTCAAATTACTGATTTTTTTATGTTGTACCCTACACCAACATAAAGATAATAGAGAGAAATATAAATTACGAATATTCACTTATATAATTCATTAGGTAAAGGTATGGGAGGGGGGGCACGCAATGGTTGCGCATAGCTACAGGTGCTTATTTCCCGTCACATAGTCCTTTGAGCCTGTAAAAGAAAAAGACTAAAGTCGCGGCACACGCTGTAGCTGCGCGTAGCTGTGGGCGCTCATCTCCTGTCACAGTTTTTTAAGCCTACAGTGGAAATTAATCCGTTGCGCCGAAACACAGGGCTATTGTGACATCAAACTTTCTACAGTTTATCTACCCTAGATACTCATTTATCGACCAACCCGTTTGGGAATAGCTGGATGAGCTGTGCGCCAACTGCCTTCGTCCGGGATCGAACACGGGTCAGCGAATTCGTAGTCAGATGTGCTAACCACTGCACCACCAAGGGGCCAGTAATTCATTAGACAGTTCTGGGAAGTCAGTAGTGAGGGATCAGATCAAGCTCAGGACACTCCAAGTCACGTTTCGACTACCCCTATGTGGCCATTAGGGGCTTAGTTGGACTCTTCAAACAGTCAAGTTCCTGGCCCTGTTATATATTTATATATGCATGTTTGTGTAAATAATACACACACACACACACACACACACACACACACACACACACACACACACACACACACACACACACACACACACACACACACACACACACACACACACACACACACACACACACACACACACACACACACACACACACACACACACACACACACACACACACACACACACACACACACACACACACACACACACACACATACACACCCGCACATACACACACACACACACACACACACATACACACACACACACACACACACACACACACACACACACACACACACACACACACACACACACACACACACACACACACACACACACACATACACACACATACGCGCGCGCGCACACACACACACACACACACACACACACACACACACACACACACACACACACACACACACACACACACACACACACACACACACACACACACACACACACACTCACACACACACTAGGCCATCGCCTCCCCATTGTGATTACATCTTGAAATTTTGGGGGGAATTGACATGAGGCTTGTGTGTTGCAATAACAAGTCTGCGATCAGTTGCAAAGAACTTAGCACCCCCAAAAACCTTGTATTTTTAAAGGATCCTCCTAGTTCAAACGAAGATACATTTTCTATTTACTACCTCTTCAGCATTGCAATATCAAGTCCAGCAGTGTAAGTATGGTTTCTGATACCAAGAACCTGCAATTTTCAACCTACTAGATTTTGCAAAATTTTGAAGGAAAGAGTTGTTAATATTCCTAGTACTAGAGCAATAGGGACTAAAACATAAAATCATTTTGCCCTTTTTTTCCCGTTCGCACTGGGTCTTTTAGCACAGGGATGGTTCGTCCCGATACGTGGTTGTTTCGTGCGATACAGAACCTCACTGGTATTGAGTCATTTTGCTCTGATAAGTGGATTGTTTCGTCGCGATACGATATTCCTACAACTAGAGCCATAGGGACTAAAACATAACTCTTTGAAGTTACTCAGGACATTGGGTGTCTCCCAGCAGCCAGCAGAGGCACTGATCCAGTACGGAGTCATGTTTGGCATACAACATCTCCTTCGTATCAGCCTCACCTATATCAGTAAGAGAATACACCGCAATAAGAGATATAAAACCTAAAATGTGCTTCATTCAATTGCATCATATGCTCATCAATCGGAGTAACCTCAATAATGTACAATTGCACTCTGCTGAAGATGCTAAACATCCCCTGAAACATCCACCATTGTCACTGCTAGACCTTTTCGTCTCAGAGAGTCCTATATCCACTCTGAGCCTACTAAGCTTATCCAATAGATGAAGCAATCGGTGGTCCTTTGAGAGACGCAAGGTGTTCTAAGGGTATCAAGTCATTTTGCCCTTTTTTCCCGTTCGCACTGGGTCGTTTAGCACCGGTTCAGTTCGTCCCGGTACGTGGGTTGTTTCGTGCGATACAGAACTTCACTGGTATTGAGTCATATCACCCTGATAAGTGGGTTGTTTCGTCGCAATATGGTATTTGATGAGATTATATATATATATATATATATATATATATATATATATATATATATATATATATATATATATATATATATATATATATATATATATATATATATATATATATATATATATATATATATATATATATATATATATATATATATATATATATATATATCTTCTTCTTCTTCGTCTCCCGGGTAGGATTTTAGCCTGTCAGGTGGATCAGCCGTCTCCAGCTGGTTCTCTCGAAAGCCTCTTGATCTCTCAATGCTACGATGTTATCTATTCCACGTCTCTCCAACAGTTCCTTTACGCTATCTCTCCATCTCTTCCGAGGCCTTCCTACCGACCTTCTGCCATCTGGCAACTAATTCCATCTTCTCCTCACAGTTTTCATCCCATCCATTCTCTCAACATGACCAAGCCATCTCAGTTGTGAGTTTTCAATTACATTTCTGACTGATGTTACTCCAACAATTTCTCTTATGGTTTCATTTCTGATTCTATCTCTTTTTGTTTTATCTACTATAGCTCTTAGTGTTCTCATTTCTGCCGCCTGGATTCTACTCCAATCTCGGTCAGTCAGAGTCCAGCTCTCGGATGCATATGTTAATATTGGTGTTAGAATAGACTGGAAAATAGTTCTTTTTGCTTCTAATGGGATATATCTGTCTTTCAACACTGGATATAAAGAGCATACACATCTGCTGTACTTACTTATTCTTTCTGTGATCTCTCTCTTATTTTTATCTCCCTCATTTGTAAAGATGCACCCCAGATATTTTACAACCTCTGCTTCCTTGACCTGTTCACCCACAAGAACTATTTCATTCACTTCATCATTTTGTTTTCTCACAGCGAGTATTTCCGTTTTGGCAACATTTATGGTTACTCCTGCTTCTTCGAAACACTCTTTCCAGCATTCCAACGCTTTTTTCAGATGGGATCTGTTATTGCTCCAGCATGCAATGTCATCTGCATACGCCAATATATCCCCTTGCTTGTCATTTCCAAACCTTTCCTTAAATTTCTTTTATTATCATGTCCATATAAGCAATAAACAGCATTGGTGACAATACACTTCCTTGTTTTACCCCAGTTTTTACTTCGAACCAAGTATCTTTTTCGTATCCTGTTCGAATCTTGCAGTGATGTGGATCATATGTGCTCTTGATTGCCTCTTTCAGTCTTCCAGTGATGCCATATTTTTCCTCAAGACATTTCCAGAGCTTTTTTCTTGGAATTGAGTCAAAAGCCTTTGACAGGTCAATAAAGGCAACATGTAAGTCTTTGTTAAATTCCCAGCATTTTTCCATCACCATTCTAAGTATGAAGACTGGGTCTGATGTACTTCAATCTTTTCTGTACCCGAACTGCTCTTCTCCTAGTCTGTCTTCAATTAAAGCTTTTGCTCTGTTCTCTATTATTCTTTCATATAGTTTGGTCACGTGATTTATCAGTGATATCCCTCTGTAATTATCGCACACTCCTGTATCCCCCTTTCCTTTATATATCGGTACTATGATTGTTTTACCCCAATCTGGTGGAATTTTTCCCTTTTTCTATACTTCGTTTATGACTCGTAGGACAGTTTCTTTTAACATGTTGCTTCCGTTTTTTATCAATTCTATGGGTATACCGTCACTACCTGGTGATTTATCATACTTCATCCTTTTCATTGATTCCTCTAATTCAGTTCTTGTTATCAAATCTTCAGCCTCATCTTGTATCCCATACTCTGCTTCCAATTCAACTCCATGTTCATCAATGTCTATTGTTTCTCTATTCAATAGACTTTTAAAGTAACTCTGCCATCTGTCATTCATTTTGTTCTCGTATGTGATTATATTTCCGTCTTCGTCTTTCACATTGTACATCATTAGTTTATCTTTACGATAAGACCTTGCCAGTCCAAATATTTTTTTTAAATTTCCTTTCACATCTTCCTCTAAGGTTTCTCCAAGATCTCTCCAAACGTTACTTTTTGCTTGTCTCTTTACGTTTTCAGCCTCATATCTTGCCTCTATATATTCAAGTCTTGTCTCTGGATTTTTATGTTTCAGCCATGTCTTTAATTTCTTCACTTTCTTCTTCACTGCCAACTTTACTTCTTCTGTCCACCATGGTGTGTGTCGTTTTCTGCTTCCTCCTATCATCTTCACTCCTAATTCTTCTTCTGCAACACTTCTTACTATGTTTTTTAATTCATCCCAAGTCTGAATCTCCTCATTTCTGATTTCAAGCTTTTCATCAATTTTGTTTGTGTAAGTGTTCCTCGTCATTTCATTTCTAAGCGATTCAACATTTATAATCTTTCTCTTCTGTTTTTGTTTAACTTTTTTCTTGTTTATCGTTAGGTCTCCAACAAGTAGTCTATGATCAGAATTTAAAGAATCTCCTGGCAGAACTTTAACATTGCTAAATATTCTCTTGTCTGATGTTACAAAG
>JAXIVD010006954.1:0-20000 GCA_036785275.1 Cancer borealis | reverse complement strand
AAGGGTGGAGTGATAGTCACATGTGTCCTAATTAGTCTTGGGGTGTTCTTCCTTGATTCCTGTGGCTATTTGAAGCATCAGAGTTCATTTATCTTACCAAAAAATTCTTCCATTAGCATGACTATGTATTATTGGGACACTCTTTCGTCCTAGTGAACACAAATTCAAGTGAGTCAGAGAGAACAGAACAGGCAAGGTGGCAGTGTTGGAACAAATTCAGTGTTGGCCTCAATAACCTTACCCACCCATACCTGTTCCCCTCCAACCCCCCTTTTGTGTGGCAGTTCGGCGTGCTCCTCAGTCCCTGGCACGTCCCCTGGCTCCCGTGTCCCCTCCCTGCCCCCCATCAGTGGTGCTGCTCCCTTCATGCCCCAATACACTTCACCTGAGGGGCGCTATGGCCCAAAGGACACCAATCAGCTGCTAAGGTGAGACATCGTTTCCCTCACCTTTTGGATATGTTTATACTACTGTATACACGTATCATGTACGCCCTTAATTAAGTCCTCATTGTAAGATAAGTTCTGTAGAATTTTGGATTGTTTTATTATGCTCTTCTGATATGAACAATTATCTTAACTTGTAAAAAAAAAATTGTTTGAAGTTTGAAGACAGCTAAACTATTCTCATTTCATATTCTGAGTTTTGAAAGATGGTCTCAAAATGTAGATGTATATAAGAAGAAGAAAAAAGAGGAGCTATGGTTAGCTATCCTACATCATTTGAACATATTCATGCCCAGCTAATATTCTTGAGTACATTAATAATCCTTTGTACTGTAGCAGGCGGCAGGTGCCTCGAGGCCTGGCTGATCTCCAATCTGTGACTGACCCTGTGCTGGACTCAACAGATCCAGAATCTCCAGGCATCCCCAGATATCTCCGTAAAAAGTGAGTGAATACTTACATACTTGTGTCCACAGTAGCACTAGAAATACAGTGGTGATAGACATCAAATTAAAAACTGTCATTATTAGGCATGATCTTTTAATGTTAACAGAAATCTCCACTCATGCCTATATAATTCATCCTTGCATATTTCAGTCCTCTTACTCTCTTGTCTTCTCTCACTCATATTCCAACACGTATCTTCCCATTTTGAAGATTTTACTTTTACATAAACAATCTTAGACTTATCTGTTATCTTATTCTCTGGAATTTCATTTAATTCCTTTACCCATGTTAGAGATGTCAAACCTTCAGAAACTATATTTTTTTCATCATTCATTCTGTTCACACCACTGGCATCTCTGATAACAAATATCTACTGCTTTGATCTGCGCCTTCCACCTTCATTTCATGCCCGTGTCCTTACTTTGGCATGTTAGTGTTGGCGCTGATATTGTCATGGAGTGCTAGTTTTATTATTTTCTATTTAATCCATACTTATTGTCTGTCACCATGAGGTAAGGATGCTGACACTTTCTGCCTATTGAAGGTTCCAATAGTCTACTTAAACTTATTGCCTCATCCATTCATCTTGATCATACATTGCTTCTGACACTCAGAGTTAAATGTTAGTGGATCTGGACACTTTCTTTTACCTTCAGTTTTTTTTCCACTTGCAATAGTATTAAATTCATTTACCAAATCAAATACAATGGTGCTCCAAGTTTTGAGGCATCTTGATTCGTAAATTTATTTCGGAGCAACTCCTAAATATTTCACAATTAGACTTTCAAGCAAAAATTTTTGCAGAGAATGTGCTGCCACCTCACACTCGATTGTTTATCTGAAACACTTCTCCAATTTTGTCAAAATGGCGATGGCAGCCAATTCAGATTTCAAAACAGTAGCTGTAGTGTTTGTAATGAAGTAGTTTCCTTGGCTTTAGTAGATGCTTAATTCTTAATTTGACTTGGTGACATGTTACATAGTGGCAGAAGTGTATACTTATTAATGTTGGATTGTTATATCAGCTTACATTAACCAACTTTATTAATTTTGCAAAGATAGACATTTTGCGAGTTACTTTTGGCATTGTAGTTTGTATAAGTAATGAGAAAGTGGAGGATTTCTTACCTTGCTATAGATGCTGGTGCTGTATGCTTAGCTGGGAGTCTGCTTGCAGATCTCTGGCAGACCCAAGTGATGACAACCTATCGATGGTCAGTGTGCGATTGGACAGTCCTCCCCGGAAGGCCAGGTGCGTCACTGACTACTTGACAAGTTAAGGTTTTGCTCTATGTCCTCTAATGGCATAAGCATATGTACGAACTGGACTCTGGTGTGGAATTGCTGTGTTGGAACTTAGAAATGTATATAATCATGCTAGGTGGCTACTCTACTATTTAGGTGGAAGAAAATAGTTTGTATATATCAAAGAGAACTTTATTACAGGTCACGCGTGCGGCCGGCCCCCCTTAAACGGCGACCTCAACACCGTCCAGGTCGTCACCTATCACCTTCCTCCAGTGAAGGAGAGTCTCCTACACGTGGTCGCCATAACAAAGGCTCCAAGCCTCCTCGGACTCGCAGTCTCAACAGGCTGGAGAATGGCAATCAAGCGGGAATGTGTGAGTTATCTCTAGTAGTACTAATTCCTTAATCAATAGCATCACTGACAGCAATGTTTTTTGGGTATTTAATATACTTGGGTAATTGCTGCTTAAAATTTGAGTGGTCAGGTTCCTAAATCAATTAAAAAATATGGAATGCTTCTTATTTACCTGTTTTCATGATTATTTACCACTAGCATACAGGCACCAAGGTTGACCATTAATTTGTGAGCACTGAACTGAGCACAATTAACCAACGACTATTGAGTTCTGTAATGCATGGGGTTTTTTTTTATTCCAGGGCCATCAGGCAATCCAAGGAGACAGAGCATCCCCTTGCATCGTCGGCGTGTAGGGGAACGCTTTCCAGTGGGGTTTGCACTCCACCACTGAAACAAGCAGAAGCCAACAGCAGGAGCCCACAGCAAGATACTAAGGAGTGCATCATCACTCGCCAGGTTTAAGAATGGTGTGACCTACAGGACGGTCTCAAGTGCAAGTGTTTCAAGTGATGCAGCCTAATCCAATGAGACTCAGCTGGGATGAAGCTCAAGCCAGAGGACACTATATTGCTGAAAATAGATGAATTGTGCAGTGGTTCGTATAATTTAGTAACATTTCAGAAATTACTAAACATTAGATAAATCTGAACTAATTATACTGGAAAATGCAATTTATCATAGCTGGTGGACATGATAGTTCCTCTGCTGTACTGCAGGTATTAGAAATAATGAGATGAAACCTGTGTACATAAGTGGAAAATGTTCTATTCTACTATAAGAGGAGTAAGAACATTTAAACCTAGAGACCTGAACAATAGAAAGTATCTTTGTTGAGAAACTAACCTGGTAGAAACAATTATTGTGAGCAGTGCTGCACCTCGGTGATACCTTGCATGGCATTAGATGTCATCATGTCTCATTTTCTTGCAACTTTGTTTAAAACAGCCATAGACTACACTATACTTGACTGGACACTCGAAATCTGACCTTTTGCAAACCGGTCCTACAGCAGATTTTTAGAAAAATCAAATAAAATACTTAGAAATAAGATAGGAACCTCAAATAAAAAGCAAACACTTCAGAGTGATGTAGAGAATATGTTTATGAGCAACAAAAACAAATTAGTCAACGTACGTCATCAGTGGGCGACAATTATTAAATCCTAAGAAACCAAGAAAAACAAAATTTGCAATTATTTCCAGGAATATTGGAATTTCAATCTGAAAACACTTACATGCATAGCCCATGTAGTCTATATTAATATGCAATACCATAGAATACACCATACGTGACTGTGCACTCGAAATCGGGTCTTTCGCAAATGTGTCCTGAGGCGATTTTTTATTTGTTTTATTTAAATAAAATACTTAAAATCATCATAGAAATCTCAAACAAAAAGCAAACACCTCAGAGTGATGTGAAGAATATGTTTATGAGCAACAAAAACAAATTAGTCAACATACGTCATCAGTGGGCGACAATTATTAAATCCTGACACCAATAAAAAACACCAAATTTGTAATAATTTCCAGGAATATTGGAATTTCAATCTGAAAACACATGCATAGCCCATGTAGTTTATATTAATATGCAATACCATAGAATACACCATACGTGACTGTGCACTCGAAATCGGGTCTTTCGTAAATGTGTCCTGAGGCGATTTTTTGTTTGTTTTATTTGAATAAAATACTTAAAATCATCATAGAAACCTCAAAGATAAAGCAAACAACTCAGAGTGATGTGAAGTATGTGTTTATGAGCAACAAAAACAAATTAGTCAACATACGTCATCGGTGGGCAACAATTATTAAATCCTAAGACACCAATAAAAACACCATATTTGCAATAATTTCCAGGAATATTGAAATTTTAAACTGAAAACGCATACATACATAGCCAATGTAGTCCATACTAATATACATGCATGCTTGAAATAAGATTTGAAACTATTTCCAAATATTCTGTTTGTTTTCTACGTTTTCACTGAGCATGGCAGGATACACACCACCTTAGTGTTGAGAGTAATTGTAAAATATAACCAAAACTTGAACACAACACCCTAAGTCACTCGTAATCAATTCACTCATACTTCACTCATACTTTCATATACCCATAAATAACATCAAGAAGAAAAAATTTAACATTCCTAATCAACTTACGATATTTGCTGAGTGTCGTCGAGAGAGCGTTTCTCAGAGACTGTGTAAAATAACTCCATTGTAATTCCTTATTGGTGATGGTCTCTAGTCAGCTTGTTGGTTTCATTGCCTCCTCCTCCTCTTCTATCTAGCAATGTTCTTTCCAATGATCTTATCACCATACATCACTTTCCGGGCGTACGTACTTTTCCTTTTATCCTGCCATGCTCAGTGAAAACGTAGAAAACAAACAAAATATTTGGAAATAGTTTCAAATCTTATTTCAAGCATGATTCAGAGTATACAATAGAAGCTGATGAAGCTACGGTCACACTAGGTTTTGCTAACGCTAGCCTGGCTTCCGTTTTTTCTGGAATTACAGCGATACGACTACCAGTCTGGTCACACACGTAGAAGAACTAACCTTGTGGAATCAGCTGATCATAACAACAACACAAGCCGTTATGGAGGAAGCACTTCTCTTCTTCTTCTTCTGCTCATGAACATTTTCCATGAGACTTATAATAGCGTCATGGGACCAATTAATTGAACTATTTATGTTGTTGACCTTTGTAAAGGATTGTTTTGGTCTTCTTCTTCTTCTTGTGACCTCTTTCGCCTTTTGCCTTTCGCGCCACGAATTGTTATGAAAAATTCATTCCCAAGCCGATATAACGATTATATTACATTTGATCACAATCAAATCATATTCAGGAATGGTTATTTCACAATATGTGATGTTTTATTTCAGAAATTATTGCGAATTTGCCAGATTTTTTTTGCTATAAACAATATGCTTTATACACAACTCCCACACGATTTTTCACTCAAACTTGTAATCTTTATGTTAATTTCCTATTTGCAAAAGTTGTAAAATCATTTTTTATGTTCAGCCATGGTTCAGCAATCATTACTGATTGTAAAGACATGAAATACAATGTCCTAAGTAGAATATGAACTGATAATATGAAGTATTATCTGTCATCACTCATAGCAGCGGAATCTATGGGACCGAAATGTAATATCGTCTGTCAGCGATTGTCGCGAGTGTCCAGTAAAGTATGGTGTAGTCTATGGTACAGCATATGACTGAGATGTTGAACCTCATCCTGGGTCGTTGATTCCCTGTCAAAAGAAATTGTAGATATCTCACATTATTAAAGGTGCCAAAGATATTATGGCCTGGTAAAAAGTATTTAAAGTGGTGGAGCACTGCATTCGTTTGTCCTAGAAAGAAAGAAACTGACGATCTGTTGGTTTTATGTTATGGAAAATTTTCTGTATTGTATTTTCTTCATCTAAGTTGGGGACATGTGGTTTCTGTAGATTTGTTTATTTTTATTTATTAGTGTTCTATATGATTAGTATGTGGTCTTGTTTGCAGTCATACATAATTATACATGCAAGACGCATGTATAATTATGTAGGATTGCAAACAAGACCACAAACTAATCATATAGAAAAAAAAATTCTCTCTCTCTTTCTCTCTCTCTCTCTCTCTCTCTCTCTCTCTCTCTCACAGTATGTTGACAAACCACAGACCAGTCCCCACAAATCAACGTGCTATCTTGCTCTCTGAAATAAAGAATGATATTTTATATAATCTTTTAATAAGTCTTGGTGATGGTAAAGAATGTAAAATGAGTGACAAGAAAATAAAAGGAGCAAAGATGAAAATTATGTAATATTGAGATAGGAAGTTGTATATGGCATGAATTGCTATATCAATATTTTTATGACAAGTGGGTGGAAGAAATAAATACTTACAATTTATTGCTGCCTTGGAACAACAGTAAATCACATACCTTTCCACCTGTAAATGCGTATGAAGAACTAGCAGGATGGCATACTTTTCATCATAAATTAAGGTGTTTGGAGGGAAACTGCCACACCAAGTAAGATCTGGGAAAATAGTTCTAAAGGTCCATCAGACCTTGAGCTATCTGTATAAACTGGTTTTCAGTATTTGTGCTGAGAGGCAAAATTTAAAGAGATACTTGATAACATATCTTGATAATGACTTTCAATGGGCTTAATATTCTAATATATGGACACAAAGTACAAATCTGCATATTAGTTGCTTATCCATAAGACTGCATTTCTTTACTACAAACTAATATTTAAGACAAGACAAAATTACAGAATAACTAACCGAGTGCTGGACGAGGGACTGATTTCATCTGTGCAAGGAGGCAATTTCAACCAAGGAGAGTTAATAACAGTTCCCGAGCCCTTAGGTAGTTTCTTCTACAGGTTACGTGTCCACAAAATATTCATATAAAAACTGACTTTATTGATTTCATTCAGCATAGCAATACAAAAAATCTAAGAATAAAACTATACAATTAATGTTTATCTAGATTAATTAATTAAACTAATAAAGAAGGCAATAATATGTTTGATAGCAAAAACATTTAAGAGGTTTACGCTTATAAGTGTACAGTGAAAAATGTTACCTTCCTTTGACAACATTTATGTCTCAGATCTTACAATTTATCCCAAAGTAGGACATGTAAGATACATTTAGGGAGATTTTAATATATACTGGTCCAGAATAAAAAATGAAAGTAGAGAAAGTGTACACCAGACCCCGTGCATCTACGACCTTAGTGTTTGCAAACTTCATCTACATACCAATTTGTAAAATCAATGAATATATTCTGGCAAAATATGAAGCACAATTTTTTACATTTGAATTGCAGGGTTATATGAATCTGCTGTTGCCTATCTAGTGACTTGGCTGCTGGCCTCTGTTGCCATCACATTAAGAAATGATATTTTTATACTAAAATATATTTTTTCACTTACCTGTTAGTCTTACCTAGGCACAAAAACCGTGCCTTGTCTCTTCTCTCAAGCAATTTATCCCCAAAATTTACACCTGACATTAGTCCCTCCTTGCCGTGGTTACCCATCTCACAGAAAACGTAAGAAAACGGGTGGCGCCTCCAAGCGCCACGTCTTCAATCTTACTGCAGACTGAGCTGCTTAAAACCTCGTGAGGGGAGGCCGGGTGGGATCGGTAAGACTAACAGGTAAGTGAAAAAATATATTTTAGTATAAAAATATCATTTATTTCACATAAACCTGTTAGTCTTACCTAGGCAGAATCCCACATTTAGAAGGAGGTGGGGCGATGATAGGTAGCCACGGTATAAGGGTGAATGTGTCCAGAATAATAATGATGACCCATCTCTCTTGGAGCGTGGGTCGAGACAGAGGAGGGTGTGTGGGGCTTCACAGCACAATGCCTCCAGCTGCTATAATAGGTCCCAGGGAGAAGACCTCTTCCTGCACCCTTTGGACCGTCCGTAAATAGTGGTTGGCAAAGATAGAAGGCGTCCTCCAACATGCAGCCTCCATAACGTCTGAGAGCCTCCTGTTAACGTTCCACAACAGAGGGGTGGCCACTGCCCGGACTTCATGAGCCTTGACCCTCAGGATGCCAGCCAAGCAGTCAGGGAAGGTCTCATGGGCCGAGCGAATCACCTGTCGTATGAAGAACGAAATGGCTGCCTTGGACATAGGGTGTGTACGGTCCTTGAGTGACACAAAGAGATGGCGGGGGCGAGAAGGGCCTGCCGTCCGGCGCAGATAATAACGGAGGGCCCGGACAGGGCACAGGAGCCGGTCTTCACCGTCGGGGCCCAGTATAGCCGTAAGCCTCTGCAGGAGGAATTCCGTTGGCAGAGGGTGGAGTTGAGTCTCTGTCTTGGCAACAAACTCAGGTAAGTAAGAAAGAACCCAGTCCTCGCCGCGGCGTGCAAAAACTGCCGAGAGAGCTTGAAGTTCTCCTACTCTCTTGGCAGTGGCCAAGGCGACCAGAAAAAGAGTTTTCATTGTCACATGCCATAGATCTGCTGTGTCCATTGGCTCAAAAGGAGGCGTAAGGGCCCGTAGGATCACATCAACATTCCAAGCCGGGACCTTGGGACCAGAGCGGCGAACTTGGCGACAGCAAGCCCTCACTAAAGCAGTCATGACCTTGTCACTACAGAGATCGAAACCCCGAAAGCTGAAAATACCATTCAGCACAGCCTTATAGCCCAGAATAGCCAAAGCTGAGAGGTGGCGTTCTTGGTGAAGAAATAGCAGGAAATCGGCAACTTTTTGGCTGGAGTGTGTTGAGGAAGTGTGGCCCTCTCTCCTACACCATTTCCAGAAGGTCTTCCACTTTGACTGATAGTTCATAAGAGTGGAGGGGCGATGAGCTCCTGCCAAGAACGACGCCACTCATCTGGAATAGCCGCTATGACGGAGGAAACGTTGGACAGTCTCCACGCGGTTAGCTGAAGCGACTGGAGACCGTGGTGAAACCGGTGGAAGTGCGGTTGTCGTAGAAGGTCCAGGCGTTGCGGCAGCAATCGTGGAACGTCGATCGACCATTTCAGGAGGTCTGGGAACCATTCTTGTCTCGGCCAGAATGGAGCAATCAAGGTGAGATAAGTGCCCTGGGCTGAGAGAAGTTTGTTGAGCACTTTGCGAACCACAGCCGTCGGCGGAAAGGCGTACAGTTCCCGGTGGTTCCAATCGAAGAGGTAGGCATCCGACGCTATCGCCATTGGGTCCGGAAACGGGGACACGAAAGCTTGGAGCCGGAAGTTCTGCCCTGTAGCGAAAAGGTCCACTGATGGTTGCCCCCACAATCGCCAGAGGGTTCTGCACACCTCCTGATGTAGCGTCCATTCCGTGGGAAGGACCTGACCCTTCCGACTCATCGCGTCCACTACAACGTTTTGGAGGCCACTCAGGAACTGGGTCTTGATAGAAATCCGATGAGCCTCCGCCCACCGTAGGATCTCTTGAGCCTCCTTGTTCAGGTCCTCTGACTTCGTGCCCCCTTGGTGAGCAAGGTATGCTAATGCCGTGGTGTTGTCTGCATAAATCCCCACGGTGTGGTCCCTGAGGAGTGGAAGGAAGTGCATGAGAGTTCCCTACTGCTCGGAGTTCCAACACATTGATGTGGAGTCCAGCCTCCTCCGGAGACCATTTTCCGCCTGCCGAGTGTTGGAGGAGAGAGCAGCCCCAGCCCCGGGTAGATGCGTCCGAGAACAGGAGAAAATCCGGAAAAGTCGAGAGAAGCTCCTGGCCCCGGAGGAGGTGTTTCTGCTTCCCCCACCAGAGGAGGTCGGGATGGAGGAAAGCAGGCCACTCTATCAGTGTGGAGTCGTCTTCGGACCTGTTCCACCTGCGGCTGAGCTGATGTTGGAGTCCCCGCATGCGCAGTCGCGAGCCGGGCACCAGGTGGATCAGGGAAGCCATGTGCCCGAATAAAGACAGCCATAGCTTGGCAGGTGGGTGGGCGGAGGCCATGAAGGTGTGGAGCATCCGCAGAAGGTTGTCTACCCGGTCCCGAGTGGGAAAAAGCCCGTAGAGGAACCGACTGAATAGTCATGCCCAAGTAGACGATGGACTGAGTGGGCACCAGATGAGACTTGTCGTGATTGACCCGTAGCCCCAGCCGGGCGCACAGCTGCAACAGGTCTTGCACTGCGTCGATAGCGTCCTGCTGTGATGGGGCTAACAAGATCCAGTCGTCTAAGTACAGGAGGAGACGAACACCCTCTCGGTGCATGGCCACCGCCACTGGGGCCATCAGGCGTGTAAACACCTGGGGGGGCAGTCGAAAGACCGAAGCATAGAGTTGTGAACTGGAAACTGCGTCTCTCCCAGATGAAACGGAGGAATGGGCGACTCCGAGGATGCACCGGCACCTGCAAGTATGCATCCTTGAGGTCGAGTGTTACCATCCAGTCGTTCTGGCGGACCGATTCCAGAATCGACCGGGGAGTTTCCATCCGGAAGCGGGAGGTTAGTACATAAGTGTTGAGTCTGGAGAGGTCTAACACGGGTCGGAAGCCTCCTGACGCCTTGGGAACCACGAAGATCCTGCTGTAAAAACCTGGCGTCGAGGGGACGTTCTCCAGAGCCCCCTTGTTGAGAAGGGCTAAAACCTCTTCTTTCAGGGCAAGGCCTCGCTCGGAAGACGTGGGGTACGATGCTAGATGTATCGGAACGGGAGACCGAGGGGGAGGGGTGTGGAAAGGAATCCGATATCCCTCGCAAAGAACTTGTAGCACCCACCGTTCTGCCCCGATGTCTTCCCACCCACGCGTCGCCCGAGCGAGGCAACCACCAATCGTTCCATGGTCCACCTGGAAGTCATCATCGAAAGGAACGCGATCCTCTCCATTTACCTGGAGGGTGTCGGGAAGAAGTGTGCCGAGTAGGAAACGAGGACCGGAAGGTTGACCTATCTCGTGTTTGGCTAGTGGAAGGGACTGAAGTACGTGGCTGTGTGTTGATGGCAGAAGAGGAAGCCGTGGTGTACGACAACTTGCGAGAGGGTCTACCCACAAGCGGAGTGCTCGACCGAGGAGCAGGTCGCGCTAGGGCACGAGCTGCCGCCTCAGAAAGAGAGAAGGAAACTGCCTCCTTAGCCATGTTGGACGCCTCCGCAACTTGTTCAGATCCAAACAGGGAGTCGGTGTTCATAAGTGAGCTACGAAGTGTCCGTTTCGCGGCAGCTTGAAAGCGAGTAGGAAGGCCTCCCGTCTCAGTGACCGGATATTAGCGAGTGTAAAAGCTGACACCCGAGCCTGGGCGGTGAAGGCTCTGTTGATGGAGGCCAAGAGTCGATCGAGCATGGCAGTATCAGGCGAGGCAGCCACTGCGGGAGAAATGCGAGTCACATAGGTTCCTACAAACCAAATAAGAAAGTTCTGTATGTCCATAGAAGCTAACAAGCCTGTTTCCAACTGAGAAATATCCCGCTGAGAGGTGGTGATCCGAGGATCAAGCGAGCCCTGGAGTTGCGTCGCCAAGTCGGGATTGAGTGTGGCAGGTTTCCTGTGGCCCCAAGGACCACGATAGGCCTTGTGATGTGGAAGAGGGACAAAAGAAGTCCGGGAAGCAGCCGTCTGCCGAAGTGCTTCCGAGGCTTCCTGCAAGGCGAAGCCTAAAAGGTCTAATTGCTTCAAGTCGACGTAGGGTGGAGGTGCAGTCAAGGCAGGCATGCCTGGAGCACGAGGCATCCGATCGCGATGTAGCGTAGCACGGGCCTCTGGGAGGGTATCACAAACGAACTCCAGAACGTTGCGAAAGTCAATGTGAGGTGTGGAAATATCCTCCTCCTCCACCGCCTCCCACGCGACCGAAGCTTCTGCCTCACTGATGGGGTGGGGGTGAGCGCGCATCTAAGGTGGTGTGGTGTCGTGGCCACAGCCAGGAGGGAGCTCTCCGTCATTCTGCTCGGCTGGGGGGGCGGCCGATAGATGGTAGGGTGACAAGGTGAGGTGTGGGGGGGGGGCGGAGTTGAGTGGTTGGTCACGGAGCTCGGAGTGGCAACGCTGGCAGGGTGCGGCGGGGGAGGGGCGGGGCAGCCCCGCGCCGACACGCACGTGTTGTGGAGTCCGCGAGTTCCCGGGTTGGGAGGACGGGATAGAGACTGGCAACACCCGTACACCCTCAGTCACCGCAGAACCCACCTGCCTCGCTTCGGTGGAAGGGGCAGTGGGGCGGCCGGAACCGTAATCCTGCTGCAGTGCGGGAAGGCAAGACGTGGGTAGCAGAACCTCGCAACCCGCACTGTGGTGGTTTTGAAGTGTCCTAGCGTGGGGCCCAAAAGCAGCCGCATCCCGCGCAGGAGCCCTGGACATGGGAGGTGGGGGTCTAGATAGCATGGTAGAACCCCCTTCCATCCCAGACTGCTCGGGAGGCCACAACTCGCTCGGCACATACCCGACAGCAGCCGCGCCATCACCCCAGGCGCTAGTCAGACAGTGGTGGGACGTGTGCCATCCATGTGTGTCATGACTGTAGCCGTGTGTTGGGGGACAGTTGGGAAGGTGTTGACCCACTGTCCCCACCACCTCAACACACGGTCGTTTGGGGGGGGGGCGGTATTTCATCCACCCCCACTCCCGTAGGCTCAGGACCCGACATGGCCCCCCTTAACGAGCCAACTGGCGATCTCAAATATCGCTCTGAGGTTGGTGCACTCAGGGGGCCGCGTAAACCTGTGGTTGTACGCATGTGTCGAGCCTCTGAACTTGCTGTATGGGACATGTCAGGTAAAAAGAGATTTCACAGTATCAGTAATTAAAGAGGTTAGGACCTCTTTAAAAGCACTCCCGGAAACAAGCGAAGCTAGCTGCTGGTTAACCTGGTCGTTATCTGCAACCTGTGATTCAGGATCAACAGAAAGGCTGGAAGCAGAAAGTTTGTCTGACGCACTGGAACCCTTGCCCTTTGCCTTAGACTTACCCAGCTTAATCTGAAAGCTATGGGCAGCCTGAACTTGATCAGCTGACCAGGAACAACACTCATTACACCTACTGTCTGTAGAACACTGGAGACCGGCAATCCTTCTGCAGGCAATACATACAGTGTGAGCGTCATGTGAGGCCGAAGGGAGCGTCTTAGAACAAGCAGCCTGGCTACAGTGACGTCTGTGTTGGGAGTGCTTGATCGCCGGACCAGTTGACCTGCCGGCGTCAGAAGTTAAATAGGTGCAGCCTTTGGGCTTCCCGGTGGTGCGAGAAGGTGGTGGAGAAGGCTGGTCGCGCCCAGAGGTATCCGAAGGAAGGGGAGAAGCACTCATCGTCGTTAGGAAACGACCGTAGAGCAAGAAATTAGAGAGCTACAAGCAGCACGTCTGATGAGCGTGAGCTCAAGGTAAGAATTGGAGACGTGGCGCTTGGAGGCGCCACCCGTTTTCTTACGTTTTCTGTGAGATGGGTAACCACGGCAAGGAGGGACTAATGTCAGGTGTAAATTTTGGGGATAAATTGCTTGAGAGAAGAGACAAGGCACGGTTTTTGTGCCTAGGTAAGACTAACAGGTTTATGTGAAATAACAGTATTATATAGGGAACAGTTCCTGAGCAAATTACTTTCCTTAGGTAAAAAATATTTGTCAATATAGCCATTATTAATGACGTCTCGTTCCCTACGGATTAAAAGACGACTCAATAATACCCCACAATCTAGGTAACTATAGACCATACAGTTCTGCTAGGGTTAAGAATAAAGCACTAGCTCTCCCACCAAGAACCTGACTCAAACCAGGATTGAACTCACACCTTTTAGGTCACGAGGCGAGCATTGCACCACGAAGCCATCCAGCCCCTCTTTCCCTCCAAAAATGTCCTCCAAGGGGTTGGGCACGGCAGAAGGGCTTCTACCTCTCCCTATCCAAACACTCCCTCCCTGCTTGTCCAAGCCCTTCCTCTCTATTAGCACCTCTTTTAATCTATACCCCAATTAAAAGGAGGTATTAAGACAAGGCATTTTGGGTTCAGGGGCTTTACTCTCCCCTCTCCTTCTGTGCCCTGTCTTTTCATGAGAGAATGCAGAGGAGAGGCTTCCCAGACTTTCGCTCAGTCCCTTTTATGATCGGTAAGGAATACGGTGATAGTGTTCTTGCAGCGCCTACCACAGGCAACTAATAATAATATTAATAATGATAATAGCAATAATAATAACACATATATATACACTCCTATTACTTAGCTCCTAGGCCCCCATAGGAAAAGCAAAGTACACCCCACCCAAACACCGCATCAGGTCAGTCACCCATATGGAGACGAGGGTGGGGGTCATATCAAGAATTTATCCCAATAATTTCCTAGAGACCTAGGAGCCTAGATCACATACACTATTGTAGTGTAGCTAGCTTATCTCTTATTGTTTTACATTAATTTGGATATTTTTAAATAGGTGGCAGGTAGCCACACGGGTCTCTAGAAAGAGCTGCAGGCTGTTAACCGCTGGTCTAGACCAAAAGTGAGTATAGTGATGCCTCCCATTACGAGCTTAATTCGTTCCATGACCAAGCTCATTTTACAATTTGCTCATTTTGCGAATCAATTTTCCCCATTGAAATTAATTGAAATATAATTAATCTGTTCCAAGTCCAAAAAACCAACCCCCAAAAAAATTGTATGTGTTTCAAAACAGAAGATGTGTAGGTACAAGACTAATGACAATCATAAAACCTAATACCAGATAAAGATTGGTTTTCTTAACCACTCGATATCTTCTTACCTTTATAATGCACTGCAAATTCAACCTCAGAAACTTATTCAGATCACCTCAAACAGCTATGCCGCTGAATTACAGAAAAGAATAAGAATTGTTTTTTTTAGGTTACGTTAGGTTTGGTTTGGTTTAGTTAGGTTTCATTAGGTTTGGTTGGGTTAGTTCAGTTAGGCTTATACAATGTAAATTTAGAAGCTATCAAATGTTTTCTATGACTAAAAGAAGGGGGTTGTGTGAGGTGCAGACGCCATTGTCTTTGGTAGCCACATGCCATTCTGATGAAGATGTACAAAATTTACCAAAAAAAAATTGCTTTGTTAGCATAACCTTCCCAGAGCTGTAGTTTAATAAGTCTAACTAAAACTAACCCAATCAAACCTAACTAAATGTAACTAAACCTAACGTAACCCAAAATAAAAAACTCACATTTTTTTCCATAATTCATCGGCATAACTGTTTGAGGTGATCCGAACAAGTATCTGAGGTTGAATTTGCAGTGTTTTATAAAGGTAAAGAGATATTGAGAGGTTAAGGAAACGAATATTTACCTAATACAGTCAAAGAGAATGCAAAAGAAATAATATAAACTGGTTTTATTATTTTAACTACCTTAAAGATGGGATGATTTGTGCGCGAGGAAGATGATGGAGCAGTGGAGGAGGAGTTCCTTTCTCATGTTTATCAATGATTTCCTTCTTAATTTCTGTCGTTATTAGCTTTTTCTTTTTCTCAAAACTTCTCTTTACACTAGTCTTAGGATCCATGGTAACACAACTACAATAATTATTATAAAATAATAGCAAAAATATGTACAAAACTAAAAGAAAAACACTGGGAAAACACCATAAGGATGCTTTCATGATAAGATATTCACTTGAACTGAGCCAGCGATTCTCACGCTTGTCGGGAGAGCGTGTGCGAGCCTAGCGTTCACTGCAGGAACCACGCTCATAGTGCGGATTTCTATTTGTAAAACAAGGCAAAAATTTGCCCGGGCCTCGGCTTGTTCTACAAATTACTCGTTGTATGGTGCACTCGTAATGTGAGGTTCCATTGTATTTGTATTGTGCACGTAACTTTCTTACCATATTTAATTTCCCTAATCATTATAACACATGTAAACACATTTAATGTGGTGCATGGACTATTCCTGATTTTCAATTATATACAGGATATCACTTGACCAAATAGCTGTGAATGCTGGGCTCTGGTGTATATGGAAGGCTTGAGAATGAAGTGGGGAGCGGTAGTAATAGGATATACCACCTTAAAATGGTTTGGTTATTTGCAGAGGATGAGTGAGAATGAGGTGACTAGGAGAATATACAAAAGATCCCATATGTACAAAAGGATGAGAGTATGTAAGAGACAAAGAGAGAGAGGGAAAATGGGAGGGTGCAAAGATGAAGTGCATGGATTTGAGAATGTAGAGTTAATAATGCTCATCCTACGAAAGGAATTCCAAGGAACAGGTATCTGAATACAGATATTGGTAATACCACGTACATCTGAATTCTGATCAGTAAGTGGTGCCATTCATTCTGAGTGTTTGCTTCAAAGAAGCAGGACTATAATGGTTGACTTAAATATCAATTGGTTTTTCTTAACACCATCGGCTGTCTTTTGGAAAAGAATTTTCACATTAACCGCATTTGCATTACAAAAATATGTATTCAAAATATTTTCCTAATCTGTACTATGATTGAGAGTCAACATCCATTGGCTGTATATCTTCTAAATCTCTTGGAGTGCCTTGCTGAAGTGATAATGGAGGCTCATTTTGGCAGTGTGATCCCTGTGCCCAAGGATCCACTTGTTCCTGGTAGAGATGAGAGCTGCCCAAGTTACCTTCCCTGGTCCGAGTGACATCTTCGATGGGGTAAGGGGGAGGGGCAGTCTGATGGTCTTCATGGTGGTAGCTGGTGGGTATCTTGAAGTGGTGCTGATGATAGCTGGGTGGAGGCTCACGATAGTCCTCTTGTACTTCCTCCTCCACTTCACGCTTCTGGTCACCTTGGTAGCTTTCTATCTGTTGCTGTGGATAGTCTTGCTGGAAATGTTGATGATAAGACTGTGTCTGTGTGTACTGTGGGGGTTCACCATACTGCTGCTGTGTTGATTGCTGCTGCTGCTGCTGCTGCTGTTCTTGTTCTTGCTGTTGTTGAAGTTGGTGGTGCTGTTGTTGCTGGTGTTGATGCATGTGTTGGTGTTGGCCCTGTTGTTGATGCTGGTGCTGATGCTGAGTCTGTTGGTGTTGATGTTGATTTTGCTGCTGCTGCTTCTGTTGGTGTTGATGTTGATACTGATTTTGTTGGTGGTGATGGTGTTTGTGCTGATGTTCCTGAGCAAAACTCTGGTGTGGTCCTATATCTTGTTTGTGTTCTGGGTATAAATGTTCATTAAACTGTTTATACTGTGGTGGAGAGGTTCTATTGATGTGGTGGTGGTCTGATGACTGAGACTTTAGTTCCTGCTGCTGAATTTCCTTGCTTTTGAAAAGATCATGCCTTTGTAACTCTGTATGTGAAGAGGCAATCCTATCCCCCTTGCCTGTGGGAGTCTCCATAGGTGGTGGACTGATTAGACTAGGTGGTGGTTTTGGTTCATCAGGTGACACATCAATGACAGGGGGTGAAGGTCTGGGGGCTATAATGATATCTCCATCCCCATGGGCTTCACTTGGCCCCAGGTCAGAGGATATTTTGTTCCTAAGTGGTAGAGAGGTAGGTATGGATAATGGAGTGGATAACACTGCTGGGGTGGAGGTGTCAGATACATCTTGCTGTGGATGTTTGGTTCCTGGCACTGATGACTTTAGCTTCACAGTGGATGCTACGGGCTCTGGAGTATAATTTTTCAGTTCCAGAAGTTTAGCTAAATAATCAATCAGTGGTGCATAGTGGTCCTTTGGCACACACAAACGAATAGCAGCCTGGAAATATATGTGAAATAAACAGTCTAATTTTAAAAACCATCTACACATGTAACTACTACCAACTAACTACATGAATAACAAGTCTGCTCAGTTTTCTGGATAAGATATTACCCCAAATTCTTTGGCTACTGAATCTATTTTCACTTCATGCATTTGTTAATTTGCAAACTTCTATAAATACAGTTTATGATTAAACCTTGAAACCAATCTTGATCTAAATTCCACCCTTCTCTTATAGGCACATACACTACTTTGTCTAGACTCAAACTAACATACCTTGAGTTTGTCCCAATACGAAAAACGGTCTTGGAAGATATCAGAGAACACAACCGAGTCTGGGGAGTCCTTATAATACTTGACAGTATCTCGCTGTGGAAAAAATTACTTATATTACAGTTTTTTGTAAAAGTACTGATAAGAAAAATCTTCAAGGTAGTTTATTACCTGTTCTGACATATGGCTGTGAGAAAAATTGCAAGTCAAGGAGATTTGTCAAGAATTAGAGCAGTAATGATGTTCTTCACAATGACAGTGAGAATGGGGAAGAATGGAAGGTTATGGTGATATACTGTATCTATTTTGCTTGAATCCTATCCAAGCACACAAGCATGTAAGAGGAAACTTAAGAATTCTGCAAGAGAGACATGTGGCAGGTACCTTGGGAAGTATAACAAAAGAGGAACCAAGAAGAAAAAAAGGGGATTATGTGACAGCATACTAGAACCAAGACAAACATGTGCATGACATAGGAACATGGGATGTAAGTCAAAAGCATTGGAGGTGTTTGTAGTGGGAACATAATAGATATGGTAAAGAATATCTATGAGAGAGAGAGAGAGAGAGAGAGAGAGAGAGAGAGAGAGAGAGAGAGAGAGGAGAGAGAGGAGAGAGGAGAGAGGAGAGAGGAGAAAGGAGGGAGGGAGGGAGAGGGAGAGAGAGAGAGAGAGAGAGAGAGAGAGAGAGAGAGAGAGAGAGAGAGAGAGAGAGAGAGAGAGAGAGAGAGAGAGAGAGAGAGAGAGAGAGAGAGCGGACGAGTGAGAGCGGACGAGTGAGAGCGAGAGCGAGAGCAAGAGCGAGAGCAAGAGTGAGAGTGAGAGCAAGAGCGAGCGAGAGAGAGAGAGAGAGAGAGAGAGAGAGAGAGAGAGAGAGAGAGAGAGAGAGAGAGAGAGAGAGAGAGAGAGAGAGAGAGAGAGAGAGTTAGAGAGAGAGAGAGAATTACATAGAAATTCAGACCACACAGACCCTAGGGTCCAAGATAGGCGGTCTGTCCTTAACCTAACGTAGATTAATTTGCAGGCAGCAAGTACGATATGACGCAGTCAGCAGCAAACTTAGTCAAAAGCAAACGTGTGTAGTCAAACAGCCTGCAGTACGCTGGGTAATTTACTCTTATCGGAGACTTTGTTTGAGGAGATGGAGGTCAAGTTTATTTTTAAAAGAATTGATAGTGTTACACTGCACCACTGAAAGTGGGAGCTTATTCCACTCCCTAACCACGTCATTAGTAAAGAAAAATTTAGTGCAGTCTAGTTGTACTTGTTTGCATCTTAGTTTTACACCGTTACTCCTTGTATGTGCTGAGTTATCAATTGAGAACAGCTTACTTGCGTCCACATTCGTAAACCCTTTAAGTATTTTAAAATGCTCAATAATTTTTCCTCGAAGCCACCTTTTCTCAAGAGAAAATAGGTTTAGTAGAGCTAGTCTCTCCTCATATGATTTATTACGTAAAGACGTAATCATCTTGGTAGCCCTTCGCTGGACAGCTTCTAGTTTTGTTATATCCTTTGAATGGTGAGACGACCAAAATTGCACCGCATATTCCAGATGGGGTCTGATTAAGCTGATATACAGTGGTAAAATTATAGCTTTATTCTTGAAGGAGAAGTTTCTGTTTATAAAACCCAGCATTCTATTAGCTTTACCTGCGGCATCTATGCATTGCTGGGAGAATTTAAGGCTTGACGCAATCGTGACACCAAGATCTTTGACGCATCGTACGCTTTCGAGTTTAACGCCATTCATCTCATACTCAAATTTCTGGTTTCTCGTACCTATTTGTAAAATGTGGCATTTGTTGACATTAAATGGCATTTCTCATCTTTCAGACCATTCCAAAATTTTTCTCAGGTCTTCCTGGAGGGTCATTCTGTCACTATCAGTGATTATCGAGTTTCCGATTTCCGTATTATCTGCAAACTTTGAAATAAAGTTATTTAGTCCTTCGTCGATGTCATTTATGTAAATGATGAACAGGACTGGTCCGAGAACAGAACCCTGTGGGACACCGCTTGTTACTGGTGCCCACTCCGAAGCTGTGCCATTAATAACCACCCTTTGTCTTTTTATCACTTAGCCAGTTTTCTATCCAGTTGTAAACATTAC
>JAXIVD010006953.1:17500-21935 GCA_036785275.1 Cancer borealis | reverse complement strand
CTCCTCTTCTCTCCTCCTCCTCCTCCTCCTCCTCCTCCTCCTCCTCCTCCTCCTCCTCCTCCTCCTCCTCCTCCTCCTCCTCCTCCTCCTCCTCCTCCTCCTCCTCCTCCTCCTCCTCCTCCTTCTCCTCCTCCTCCTCCTCCTCCTCCTCTTCCTCCTCCTATTTCCATTAAACAGCCAAACTACCGTACCAGATCATCTCATTTCCCTGCCATTAAACTACCCTGGAAATACATATATGCAACAAGGACACTCACTCACCCATTTCCCCCTAAAACACACTTTGAAACTAGATAACCAAACTGTGAGTAAGACGAGACATGAGTAATTCCCTCACCTGATAGAGAACTAAGATGAGTAACCTGATACCAAGGAGTGAGAGAGAAGTAACTGAGATGCCACCACTCCACTCTACTCCGCTTTCCTACCTCTTGGAGTGGAGTGGAAAATAAGGTTAGGGTCGAGTGTTCATAGTGTAGATGGTGGAGTGAGAAGAGAGAGGGTGTGAGAAGGGAAGGGAAGGGAAGGGAAGGAATGAGGTCGATGGGGAGATAGGAGTCAGTGTGGGAAGAAGACTGTGAGGTGAGGAGGTACAGTGTGTGTTAAGGTAGAGTACTGTGTCTCGTGATGCTACTTAAGGTAATGACGCTTAGCTGAACTGTGTGTGTGACCTTGAGGATTGACTATACATGGAGTTATATGAATAGATAAATAGGTAAATAAATTGATTAGTGAATGAATGAGGAAAAAATGGTTTGCTTCACTGATTTTTTTTTCCTTTTAAGAAGTTCATGCAAATATGTTTAAGTTATGACTTGATATCACACGTCATTATCTATCCATCTATCTCCCTCTCTTTCTCTCTTTCTCCCTCTCCCACTCCCTCTCCCTCTCCCTCTCCCTCTCCCTCTCCCTCTCTCTCTCTCTCTCTCTCTCTCTCTCTCTCTCTCTCTCTCTCCTCTACTTCAAATTTCTTCAACAACTCCACAACCCTCGTCTTAGGAGCGTCAACTTTCAAGAAAATTTTGTGAAACTTAAACAGATTTTTTCATGAATAATGATTTTACGCTAATATCTCTAATCAGTAATACAAAATACGTGAAAGAAAAAAAAAACCATAAAAACGCGCTTTAATGACTTCGTGTGAAAGGGAAAAAAAGGTAGGGAAAAGAAAAATAATAGTGTTTTTTTAAAGGAAAGAAAACCGGATACATTTCAAAATAATTCATGAGAAACGAGGGAGTGTCGTTTTCCCCTTCCATCCTTTGTGACGTCATTTCTAATAATAAACTCTGTGTGTGTGTGTGTGTGTGTGTGTGTGTGTGTGTGTGTGTGTGTGTGTGTGTGTGTGTGTGTGTGTGTGTTAGTATACGCCCATGGTTGAGTGCATGAGTCCTAGTATTAAGCGTAAAGAAAATGGAATGAAGGAGATATAGAAGACTGACTTTCCTGTCGTAATCAGAAATGTTACCTCCTCCCTCCCTCCCTCTCCCTACCTTCCTACTTCCTTCCTTCTTTCCCTCCCTTCCTGTTTGCCTCTTTACTTTCCAATTTTTCTTTTCCTTCATCTATCTGCCTACTTCCTTTACTGCTTCCGTGCTTCCTTTCCTTCCATGGGTCAGAAATATAAGGCACGAATACTGGAGACTAATTTCAGTGCCTCGCTTCTCCCTTTTACCTTAGAAGCTCCACCGGCTCTGCAATGCCTCGGGTCAAGTTAAAAGATGATTAAATGCAAACTAAAATATGCGATGCCTACATACTCGTTGGTGTGATGGAAAATTTGCTCCTGAATTCAACGTGGTGGAAAGCCTTGATGTGTCTTTTTTCAGTATATTTTTTTTCTCCATCCAGTAAGAAATGAGAACTTGTGCATCATGTTCGCGCTACGTATTGGCAAGGTGTGTGAGACGAAAAAAAGAAATCCCAATAGTCCGTATCCTGTCAATAAAAGTTGAAGGTAATTTATCAGAAAAAATGTCAGTAATGTGACTTTCTCGAAAGAGTAAACCTTTATTAACAACTTTGGTAGAAGTTGTGTAAGGCGGAAGGCGAGCAGACGAGCGGGGCGGAAGGCGAGCAGACGAGCGGAGGCATGGCTGGCGAGGCAGGAAATTTCGCAAAGAACGCAAAATTTAAGAACATTTTTTAACTTGCACATTTGCAGGTATTTCAATTAATTGTATACACTTAAATTTCACGAGCTTAAGAAATTTCTTGTAAACACGTAAATTTCATGATTTCAAGAAATTTCGAGTATCATTTTGCATAATTTCGTCGTTTTACTTTTGATAGTACCCGCTGCTCGAACCCAGGGAAGGCACCGACCCTATGGCAAGGCTTCCATTGCAGATCAACTTGAACGTGATTGAGGCCAACGTGCAGGCCAGCCAAGCATCCCTTCACAACACACACACAGACACAGACACAGACACAGACACAGACACACACACACACACACACACACACACACACACACACACACACACACACACACACACACACACACACACACACACACACACACACTCACACACGCAATCATCCAGTAACGAATGGAACGGCAATCAATCAATGCCATAAAGAGGAAACTTTTAATACTCGTATCCAAACGGCTTCGCAGCTGAAATTACTTCCGTACTTCGTCGAGTTTTTCTTCAAAAATGTTTGCTGTTGTACTGACAATGAGTAGAGTTTTCTAAAAAATAAAAGTTCAACAAAAACAGTTATAGTTAAAGTTTCCTTTCTAAGTTGTGATTTATGACAATAACATAAGTATTTAATGCAATCCAGCCACTCCAACCCCTTCTCCAGCCACTCCCACGGGCGGCAGAACCCACCACCAGCCAGCCACACATTACTCCTCACCTTCCTCCGATAAATTTCACGTCAGGATATTTTGATCCTACGTAATTAAATTCCTAAAATTAGTAAGAATCCATCATTGCTAGATCAAATACTTCCCACCGCACACCACTGACTCCTATGTGTTGAATATTTTTGTTCACATTAACTCTCCAGCAAAAGTTCCAAGTCTTCCATTGAGTTTGTGTTGCTAATATTTGTGTTTCAAGTAAGAACACAACTTCCTCGTTAATAATTCTTGATACGCTTGAAGCTAAAATGTTTTGAAGCAGATTTCCGAGAACGACAGAAATTTGTAGCAAGAAACATTTTGAGGCGATAATAATAAAGTTGTTAGCGTCGGAATGTCTATAGAAATGTGTGTGTGTGTGTGTGTGTGTGTGTGTGTGTGTGTGTGTGTGTGTGTGTGTGTGTGTGTGTGTGTGTGTGTGTGTGTGTGTGTGTGTGTGTGTGTGTGTGTGTGTGTGTGTGTGTGTGTGTGTGTGTGTGTGTGTGTGTGTGTGTGTGTGTGTGTGTGTGTGTGTGTGTGTGTGTGTGTGTGTGTGTGTGTGTGTGTGTGTGTGTGTGTGTGTGTGTGTGTGTGTGTGTGTGTGTGTGTGTGTGTGTGTGTGTGTGTGTGTGTGTGTGTGTGTGTGTGTGTGTGTGTGTGTGTGTGTGTGTGTGTGTGTGTGTGTGTGTGTGTGTGTGTGTGTGTGTGTGTGTGTGTGTGTGTGTGTGTGTGTGTGTGTGTGTGTGTGTGTGTGTGTGTGTGTGTGTGTGTGTGTGTGTGTGTGTGTGTGTGTGTGTGTGTGTGTGTGTGTGTGTGTGGGTGTGTGTGTGTGTGTGTGTGTGTGTGTGTGAGAGTGAGAGAAACAGATTGAATAAATTAATAAATACATGAATAAATTGATGAATGAATCAATTAATTAATCAATAAATACGTAAATACATCTATTCAACAACCTATCACTCGCCATCTCATCTTACAACCATGTCTATTCATACACGAATCAAGAGCAAAACCGAGGTGTGCGTAGCATAAGAACAGATATTACACTAAAAAAAAATAACCGCATAACCACACGCACACACACACACACATACATAAAAAAAAAAATGCATATCCACACATTACATTTCGTCACGTCTTGAAGTTCCACCACAACTAAAAAAAAAAAAATACTACACCAAACACGCTTCACTCTGTAATTTGTACACACCTACACGCGTCCCAATCCTTCCTACTTCCTCCTCCTCCTACTACTACCTACGAGTATGTACGAGGGTGGGTGTGGTGGTGGTAGTAGTAGATTTGGAGCAGTGGAGGTCGGGGGAGGTAAGGGGGGAGGGGGGTTTGGAGCGTTCCCTGGAGCAGTGATCAATGCCACACGCCACGCCGCCTGACCTCGAGTGACACATCTCCATTCACAACCCTTCACGTCCGTCTCTCAGGTGCACCGCCGCTGGCTAATGAGAGGAGTGTGTAGGCTGCGCTGTCCTCCCTTCCAGACCCAAGGTTAAGACGTAAGGGAATTCTCTCATTATATCTATTCTCACTGATGTATATTATAAGAGACGCTGGAACACGGCA
>JAXIVD010006953.1:0-7500 GCA_036785275.1 Cancer borealis | reverse complement strand
TACTGGGGTTTTTTTGGCAGATTATACCATTAATTAACATTATTCTTATCAACATGTTGTCAGGAATCTATTTGACTCCCATTGAACAAGATTTTTTTTTATCTCAGTTTTTTTTTCTCTTCAAATGAACCCTCTTAAAGATTGTTTTCTTTTTCGCGCTCTATCACCTTTCCTGCATAATATGAATAAGTACGTTTTTCTTTAGTGCAGATATTCCTAATCAGTTTTTTGTTATTGCATTAATTAAACTCAGCAAACGAAAATTAATTAGCTAAGATGTATAAAAATTATAAAAATCTCAAGATGCAAGACTGAATGAAGTTTCTAAATACCACATTTACATTCCGTTTCAGAGTCAATGTTTAACAAAATTTACGAATCACTCCGTCAACATTTGGATGTGTGAGTTACCTTTGAATGCACTTTGCCCTACAAGGTCTAAACCAAATTTGTCTCTCAATCTTCAGTCACAATCATTCATCTTCAGTCAGAGTCAATGATATTCAGTCAGTCATGTTCAGTCAGTCAGCATCCAGGTCCCTCTGCCACGGTAACAGATAACACGCATGACCACGCCACGCCCCGGCTGCCAGAATTATGTCATTACTCTCAAACTGGTGAGCAATCCGATAATTAGTCCTGACAAGTTCATATTCCAGAAATAACAGGTGAAGCAGGTCATGCGTAGCTAATCAGCATGACATTTAGCTCTAATGAAGGCTGAATCGATGAGGAAAACAGGAGTAGACGAACAGAAGTTATGAGAATAATTCACTGGCATATGAAGGAAACAAATATAATATAACAGATATAAACAATAATATGGTAATGATCAAAATAATTGTTTCTTCATCTTAACGTCTCCTTCACTTTCTCCTTTCTCATCTTCCTCAGCGCTGCAATAATATGTCTTCACCATCGCCTGGCTCCTCATGGCCATCTTACTGCCACGAGTCATGTAAGTACACACTCTTAGCAACCTTAAGAATCTTCCAACTTGTAATGAAAATACGGTTATAATATCAACATAACAAATAAATAAAAGATAATACGATAATATCATTGTACGAAAGGATTATTTTCATGTTAATCAAGGAGTTCTAGGGTACAGGTGTGGAAATATTCTTTATAAACAAATCCTTATTATAACATCATTAAGGTAATATTATAAACACATTTTGGTAAGTACTCAACCAAGAGCCTGATGTGAGAGCCTCCAACGGCAGCACTGATGGTCGAATGGAGTTTCTGTAAGTGATGGCCAGAGTCTCATCAGCTTTGCACTGACCTTGGAACACCACAACGAGCCTGGGTGTGTATGCAGGGAGGGGGCGTATTTATGTATTATGTACATGTGCGTATGAGTGTGTAGTTTTGGGCCATACACTGGTACTAGTGTTGTCGAGGTACGCAAACTTCTAAGACAGTTTCACCATCCTTGCCAGCATGTGGGCAAACAACAGCCAAATGATGTACACGAACCGAACATCGTCACCCCTAAGACTCTCCCGCCAGCACATTGAACCCTGCAGAGCCATGAGCACCCTATGGACGAGCCACACACGTACCTGTAGTATGATTTCAACTAACACTGGATTGTTACTCACTACATGAACCATACATGAGACAAAGGCCCCTGAAACACCCTTTAAGACATGTGGACCACCGCCGGCACACCACAGTCCTAACACGGTGACCAAATAAGCCAAACAACCCCTTTCCTTCACAGACTCACAAGGCCTCAAGTTTGTTTGTAAACACGTCCTCCTGTCGTGTATTCCAGGCCTAACCAGATCTACTATTACATAATTCCTCGCACAACAGTTCCCATTACCTCCCTAGCCCAGCCTCCTCCCCCGCCCTCTCGCTCTTCCCGGTGTTGAGAAAGGGAGGGAGGCAAGGGGAGGCCTGCTTGGTTCTGTTTCACGTTACAACACTGTTTTCAAGAGAAGTTCTCAAAGAGCCTCTCAGATCAAGCCCATTCAGCAGCTGGTCGAGTACACTTGCCTTTTTTCTTCAAGGATTCATTTTCCAAAGATAAACACGATTGGATCACTAGAAAAGGAGCAAGAATGCAAATCTCTTCACCCGGCGAGGTCGCTCTTGCTACTGATCAGTGTGGTGGGCGCGCCAACATTGGAATGCGAATGTTGCCTCGGACGGCACATGCGCCACACTTCCCAAAATGTATCGGATGGAAGAGACATTTACCCTCGTTTCAGCTGTTCTGCACGCCACGCCCATCACACCCTAACATATCTCTGCTAAGATTATCAAGGCCAAGGTTCCGTGATTCGTCGTGTTGTGGAAAAGTGGGAGATATTTACTGTCAGGATTGATTGATGAATATTCACGCTGCAGCCAGGCAGGGAGGCTGGAGCTCCAACTCTTCTCGCCTTACCAGTCCCACGTCGCCGCTCATCTTTATCTAAGAGGACCTTAATTTCTCAACACAGCTCCTTAAAACGATAAATAGTAAGCTAAGCTCGTTATCTGCTCCTAAATCTTTACTTTTACATCAAAACGAGATGACCGGGAAGTCTGGAAACTGCCTCACCCTCGCGCTTGCACTAAAGAAAACGGGCGTAATAGGGAAGGGGAGGCTGGCATGAATGGCCACAGCACAGCGACAGAGAAAACGGATCCGAAACTAACATTTGAGAAACTAAACAAAACTCAAAACTACTAGGACAAGCAACATTTTCTTCCCTTATAGGAAATACACCATCCCATATATAAAAATCAATTAAAAAACAGTGCTACTGCCTTTGTTATAGAGAACAAATCAAGCCATTTCCTATAAAATACGTAAAATATTCTCAGATAACTCGTTACTTCAAGAATGCATGAAATCCTATAGTGTAATGATGTCATACAAGCGATGCCCAAACAAGGCACGTACACCACACAGGCAGATATGAGCTTGTGCCTTGACGTTGATTCTTGTCCCACCGCCCCTTGGCTCCAGCTGCAGGAGGCGGGGCAGCAACACCTGCCTTCCTGGAGGACAATATTCAGCGGCGGACACAGGAGTAGAGAAAATGCATCGCAAAGCACACGAAAAATATCTTGAAGCATCCAATCGTGTGTATTAGCTTACCATAGCGCTATATGACCTCTGAAATTTGCCACTCACTTAATTCGTTTTTTTTTTTTTCTCTCTCTCTATCTATCTATCTATCTATCTATCTATCTCTTTCTCTCCTCTTACATACTGATTTCAGCACCAGCTTATATATAAGATACAGACGCACTCATGATAATAACGCAATAAATATACATATTACTAACAAGAGTGTGTCCTTTTCACTCCGCATTACACCATAGTATCTTTTTAAGCAATTACATTCTCACAATTTCACTTGCGTCCTAATTAAACACTGTAATATCACAACGAGCAACATACACTGGACAATACGAGGTGAGTGGACGGTGTAATCATGGCAGTGTGTGACCAGCCTCGTCCACCTGCTGCTGTGAGTGGATTACAGTGTGGAAGCATTGGAAGCCGAAACCTCTCTGGGACGAAGCCTCGGAATCAAGTCATGTCACACTCCGCCCGACATGATATTGGAGATGCAGACGAACATATAGACTTTAACAATGAAGGTAAGAAATAACATTAATATCGCTTTACCTCTCAGAATCAGAATGATAGAATGCACTAGTGACCAAGGGATGTATAGTTTGGAGCAAAGCAATAAGGACAAAGGATTAAGATAAATGTTAGACATAAAGTAATCAATGTGGAAATATCGGGTAGATGTTCTAGAATTCAATCGATCCACTGCAAATGACGCACACGAATGAAAGAAGAGAGAAAAGAGACAATAGATAGACATATGAATAGATATAGATACATAGATAGAGAGAATATGTGTGGGTTTATATTGTCTTTATAATAACACTATTTGACTACAACTAAGTGGAAGTCTTTAATGCCGCTTTAGCCCTACTGCACAAAAAACTGTTACACAATATAAGATTTGCTTTTTGTCTTTTAACACACTATTTTTCTTCTTTCCTGAGTTTGATGAGACGAAAGAAAAACGATAGAGTTTCAAATATTTTTCTCATTCGCTTGTGTAAATAGAATAAAAAGTAGTAATACGTAAAATTTGGTTAACAGATTCTAGCTCACCAGCATAATTTGCATAATACAAGTTAAACAGAAAATATAATAATGCGACTATCACACTAGAAAAGAGGCTCATTAGCACTTTTTACTCATGTCCGTTTTACTTCAACATATCATCACGCGCCACATCCTGAAACATTACGTCCAAGCATTGTCATGGAACATTATGTTAATTACACTAATAGGAGTAAAAAAAAAAGTTAACAAAACCTTTTAAGAATATCAGAAACACATGAATTGCCTTAAACCTTGAGTTCACAGAGATGAAAGCTTCCTCCAGTCTAGTTCAGAAACACTAAACACACTCACCTCACTAGTTACGTACGAACTTGACTTTCTACAAATTACTAGACAAACCCTCGTTCAGTAATTATTGCTCACGTTTAATTTCGACGCCATGCACGCAGCAGATAATGCCATTCCACAATACTAATTGCATTATTTTTATAGGACTTTCCAACCAATATACATCGAAGAGTTGTATTTAGTATAACAATTAATGATATTAGTAGTATCACAGAATTTACATTTACAATATTGAGAAGTCTATGTACCTCCATCATTCTTTAGTCGAACTGAGCACCAGGATGTTTGATGTGGTTGTAGGAGGGCGTGATGCTCCCCTTTATGAAGGAGTAAATCACGAACTTTGAACTAACTCGTGCAAACTGTCTCATGACTTCCCAGGTTAAAGGCAAACTAAGACATAAGTCCCTAAAACCAGACATGGAAAGCGTTCGTAAGAAATGTGAGATGCACAAAGAAGTTGAATGATGTGTCTCAGTAAACCAAATGACGTAATAAGCAGTAACATGGATTAAAGAATCACTATAACAGCAATCATAACACAGATGTCGAACACGGAGTTAATAGGCAAAATGTAAATTATTGTAAGAAAATAATGAAAGGCACTAATAACTCATAATATGACCATAATCAGATTAAATGTTAATTACTATGCATTAGTATTTCAACCAAAAATGTTAGGGATATAAAACGACCGAAGCGCACCACCATCAGCAGTAAAGTCTACGGTCAGGGCCAGCCGTGTTTCATTACCCACGCCCCGCGCCAACCCTCTGATCCTGCGCGCCAGACCCAAACTAACACTACACCTTCAACTTTTCATAGCAGACACTCCTCTAATGTATTTACCTAGCAACTCAATTTCATAACTCTTATTTTCATTTGATAGCAAGAAACAAAACTACGCAATACAATGGTGAGTACATACTACGGACGGATGGATGCCACGACACACACGAGATAAGGACGGCGCCTCCCATCCAAATCCCGACAGCCGACCAGCCAGGGAGGCGCCTCTTCCATTCAGCGTCGCGCCGACCCGCTGTGGCATCCTGGCCAAGACGTCACTATTCAGCGTCTCGTGCAATAAATTTGATAATGGCCACAATTTTCCCTGGTGTCCTATAAGCTCCTGCAGCGCCAGCAGACACTGCTACTGTGAACTAATTATAGGATCATAAAAAGCCATTTATGTTCGCTATTAAGTACCCAATGAACTGAATCGCATATTGAATAGTACGAAAGTAAACAGCAATTGCAATGAATACTATAAATCGAAAGCAGGCTCTCTCTCTCTCTCTCTCTCTCTCTCTCTCTCTCTCTCTCTCTCTCTCTCTCTCTCTCTCTCTCTCTCTCTCTCTCTCTCTCTCTCTCTCTCTCTCTCTCTCTCTCTCTCTCTCTCTCTCTCTCTCTCTCTCTCTCTCTCTCTCTCTCTCTCTCTCTCTCTCTCTCTCTCTCTCTCTTTACATTTCATACTTGATAAATTACGTAATGCACATCTAATGGCAATACAACTAAACCTCGTGAATTACGTATCTGAGAGTGATTTTCGAATCTCAAGTACAAGGCAAGATTGCGTTACGTCTTTGATAATCATAACACACCATCATTCCTTCATTCTTTTCATCCGTCTTGATTTCCAAACTATAAAACTAAATGGAAAAAAAAATTCTGAAAAAATTAGCGACTCTGTACAATCGTGAAGGAAGTGCTCGATACTCACTTGTTTCCTGATCATCCAACACTCGCCTTGTGTGCTGTGGTGTAGTTGTTGTCGCCGCCCTAGCAGCAAAACGTGGACAAATTTAACAAAAGGGTCATTACCAATACTGTTACACAAGCTCATCGCAAAACAATGGATTTATTTACATTCCATGCTGGATGCAGGAGCCACAACCAAGGTGCGGCTTACGAGATATCCTCATCCATCGATATACACTACGGGAAGATGCACTACAAGAACTCGACTGCGGCTATTTATGTACAAAGGTTGAGAGTGGCTCTTCTGAAAAGGTGAGGGGAGGAATTTTGAATACTGGTGCAAGGTTTAAGGGGTAAAAGAGGAAGGATGGAAGGATCGGATGTTAGAGTGGAAGGGTGAAAGAATGGCGGGGAGATCGGATGCTGGGGTTGAGATGAAAGGATAGAAGGGAGAGGAAGGTCGGATGCTACGGTTCAAATGACAGGAAAAAGGTTTGCGTATGTGGGTGAGTCGAAGGTTCAATGTTGGAGTGTAAAGTTGTGAGGGTCGAGGCCACAGGGTCAAGGCCTCTGGTATGGGAAACCAGATATTGGAGAAAGAGAAAGAGAGAGAGAGAGAGAGAGAGAGAGAAAAAAAAAAGAAGGTTAATGGGGATGCATGGAGGAGAGGCTGAGTGGAATCCTCGACCTTGGAGGGTAAGGGGAAGGATAAGGGTGGGGGGCTGAGGGAGAAAGGGTGGGGGTGGTGAGGGCGGGGCTAGCACGGCTCTCATTGGCTCCTGACGACACTACAGAAAACGGGTGTGTTCGGGGTGACCACAACAGTCTGCAGGGTTGTCTCTTTCTAGCTACTACCTCGTTTCTAGGCGCTTCCTCTAGCTCTACTTTGAGAACGAATCGGCTATCAACCTCACCTTTCCTTTCGGGTTGACAACGACCAAGCTAGCACAAGGCAGTGGCTTGGCGCCGGGAATGTTCAGCCTCTTGGGCTTGAAAAAAGAAAACGGTAGCTTGTGTTAGTGGTGGTCTGAGGGCAGGCTAAACATTATAGCATGCTACGGACATACGTACAAGGCTGGTGTACCATTAACTACTGGATACCACTTACATATATGTACTTCAATATTGGTTAAGGCTCACTTTATTAGCCTCGACCAGGTAACTTATTAATTGCTATGACTACTATTCTTTGACAGAGTACTTACAAACAAATAACCACACAGGCATATGCGCGCGCGCGCACACACACACACACACACACACACACACACACACACACACACACACACAGACACAGACACAGACACAGACACAGACACACAGACACAGACACAGACACAGACACAGACACACAG
>JAXIVD010006952.1:20000-21937 GCA_036785275.1 Cancer borealis | reverse complement strand
GAATCTTAACCATTAATTTTATTACAAATGGAGAATCTAGACAATCAAATAGAACAATAAAAATGATACTATCCTCCGTCTTCTACCTTCCTCTCCTCAACTTTCTTCCCTAAAACAAACCTCAACAGAATAGATAACCAAACTCTCACTACTTCCCTGCGCCTCTCACACTCCTTCGTTAAATAGCGCCAACATCCCCGCCCCCCAAAAATAAAGAAAAAAAGAAAGGTTAGTAAGCTAAAACGAAGAACTTTAGAATCCCCAGAGACTTCACAAACGAGGTATTTCTCATGCGAACGAAAGCTTGGCCACGAGAACTCATAAACAGATGAATGAATACACTCGAATGGAAAGGTATTAAGTATTTCATCGTGGCTTGCATTGTGAGAGGAGGAGAGGATGAGAGGATGCAGAATCGACTTGCAACTTTAGTCACACTGCAATCAGCATTTAGAAAGTGTGTTGACCATTAAGTGTCGGGATGATGATGTGTGTGTGTGTGTGTGGTGTGTGTGTGTGTGTGTGTGTGTGTGTGTGTGTGTGTGTGTGTGTGTGTGTGTGTGTGTGTGTGAATGAGAGAGAGAGAGAGAGAGAGAGAGAGAGAGAGAGAGAGAGAGAGAGAGGAGAGAGAGAGAGAGAGAGAGAGAGAGAGAGAGAGAGAGAGAGAGAGAGAGAGAGAGAGAGAGAGAGAGAGAGAGATGTCCTTTGGGTAACTCTAGGTTTAGGATCAGACCGCGATGGTTGGTTAAGTAATATTCTTGATGGTCATTACCCATCCATCCCCCCTCCCCCCCCCCTCTCTCTCTCTCTCTCTCTCTCTCTCTCTCTCTCTCTCTCCTCTCTCTCTCTCTCTCTCTCTCCTCTCTCTCTCTCTCTCTCTCTCTTTTCTTTGTCATCTATCCTACCCTACCTTACTTACCTAACGTCTCACAACCTTCCAGTCGATTATATATACTAATCAGTTTGACGAGAAATGAATAGCGACGATGCTGGTTAGACGTGATATATTGCACTTATTGGGTTTATATTGGCTTCCTAGGGATTACCTTTTGTCTGCTCCTTCACCTCTCATAAGGGAGGCGAAATGTCATAGGCTACCAAAGGGAGCGGTGGGGGATGGGGGGAGAAGGATGATGTGAGGAAATGACGGAAAGGTGGGTTGGGGAGGAGGAGGAAATGTAGCCAATCTTCCTCACTCAAGTAAAATAAAAATAAAAATGTTTTGTAGCAAAGTGATTAGTTTTCAAGGTGGTGGTGGTGATGGTGGTGGTGGTGGTGTGACGGTGTTGGTAGTGGTGGTGGTGGTGGGTGGTGACGGTGGTGGTGGTGGTGTTGCAGCAGCATAATATCAATGTGTTACATGGGTGATAGCAGTTACATTCAGACTCTTCGCTGTGACAATGGCTGGGACACTCCTTAATTTCCTGTCTCTCTCTCTCTCTCTCTCTCTCTCTCTCTCTCTCTCTCTCTCTCTCTCTCTCTCTCTCTCTCTCTCTCTCTCTCTCTCTCTCTCTCTCTCTCTCTCTCTCTCTCTCTCTCTCTCTCTCTCTCTCTCTCTCTCTCTCTCTCTCTCTCTCTCTCTCTCTCTCTCTCCTCATAATTTCCTCTGCTTCCTATCTCTCTTCAATAAACTTGCTAGCTAGAAGTCCACACATTCTCTCCTTATTGAACTTCTGAACAGGGACGAGAGAGACGAAAGAAGGATGAAAACTAGACAAGAAAGAATAGGAAATAAGTAAAAGTAGGTGTAAGTACATAACGTAGAGGCAATGCTGACATTATGCAAGATGTGCTCTGGGAAAGAAAACGGAATGGGTACTAGTGTAGGACTGGAAAGAAGAGGAGCTCATTACACGGGAGACTGAGGTTGATTTAAGGATCGGAAGGGACGGATAGTACAAGCTGGTTGAGGAAGGAGCAGGTTACATACTCACTGT
>JAXIVD010006952.1:7500-12500 GCA_036785275.1 Cancer borealis | reverse complement strand
AAGAAGGAAAAGGAAAGGGATGACATTATACAGTGGGAGGAGGAAAAGGGAATAGAAGGCGGGAGTGAGTGGAGGAAAAACGGGGAAGGGTAAAAGGTTGGCGTGGTAGGCAAGTCTCGTCCTTGGACGTCTCAAGAGGGAGAACATGTTGCCGGAGTGGCCTTGAGGACATTATCACTGGCTGGGTGGAGCTGCCTGACCTTACCCAACACCCACGAGGCATCCACCAAGATTTTATGCAGCATCAAGTTTGGCTTATTTTCTATATTCATTCCCATCCGTCTGTCTGTCTGTCTATATGTTCATCTATGCATCTATTTAGTAATTATATACCATCAGATTTACATGGAATAACAGCGAACACACTAGCTTTCCATTTTACCAGTTTATGATATCTCAGTTTGATGACGTGATTACTACGCTCAGCTCACAACACAGAGAGATCCTGGGTTCAAATCCTCATCCAGGTAGAGACTATCTAGATGGGTTTCCTTTCACACTGCAACAATTGTCCACTTAGCACAGAAGGTACGGCATTAAATCAGGAGCAGAAGACCATCTCTCGTGTGTGTGTGTGTGTGTGTGTGTGTGTGTGTGTGTGTGTGTGTGTGTGTGTGTGTGTGTGTGTGTGTGTGTGTGTGTGTGTGTTCTGAGAGACTAGAAACGTCCAAGTTAAATCATATGTAAATACGTTAGTTTCTAAGCCAAAGTGAACACAGTGTTACGCGATGTTTATGCAACAGGTGAATAATTACTGACACATTGAAAAATATGAACCAACATAAATATATAACGTTCATACATACAGATAAACACACAGATCGATGAACCAGAGAGAGAGAGAGAGCGAGTGACAGAGAGAGCGAGAGCGAGTGACAGAGAGAGCGAGTGACAGAGAGAGAGAGAGAGAGAGAGAGAGAGAGAGAGAGAGAGAGAGAGAGAGAGAGAGAGAGAGAGAGAGAGAGAGAGAGAGAGAGAGAGAGAGAGAGAGAGAGAGAGAGAGAGAGAGAGAGAGAGAGAGAGAGAGACAGAAAACAAAAAGAATGAATGAATAAGTAGGACTATGTGGGTGGGGAAAAAGCAGAAGAACGCCTCATAGCTTTTCATTAAGGAAGGAATAATATCAACGCGTCTTTTGCAAACTGTTTCTTTTTCTAGCGTTCATTTCATATTTGGATTCACGATAGGAACGCGTCCACTTGTGTATGATGGAATAACATGGTAAGGTCAGGAAGAGGAGAAAGCTGAGGAGAGGAGCAGGCTGAGAAGAGGATGAGGAAGAGGAGGGAGGAGAAGGAGAAGGAGGAGGAGAAGCAAGGGGAGGAAGAGGAAGAGGAGGAGGAGGAGGGTGTCTCTCAGCCTCTTATTAGTAGGGAAGACTGCAAGAGCCCAAGGTCATTCATTGTTAGAAGTCATCTGGGTTTGTTGTCTCGGCAGGGCTCCCAGAAAAGATGAGGAGGAGGAGGAAGGAGGAGAGGAGGAGGAGGGGGAGGAGGAGGAGGAGGAGGAGGAGGAGGAGGAAAGAGGGAGCTGGGAAAATGAAGGGACGGAAGAGATGGAAGGAATGAAGGGAGAGGACAAGAGAGAGAGAGAGAGAGAGAGAGAGAGAGAGAGAGAGAGAGAGAGAGAGAGAGAGAGAGAGAGAGAGAGAGAGAGAGAGAGAGGAGCATATTGAAGATGAAGGGAATCTGTGGGGAGAGCGAGGGGAGATGAAAAGGGGATGGGAAAGGATTGAAGGGGACTGGTAGAGGCTAAGGGGAGATTAAAGAGGCCAGGGCGAAGGCTGAAGCTTGGATGAAAAGTGGCTGGAAAAGATGAAGGGGTCGTGAAGGGGAAGCTGCGGGCTGGATGACGGGAGATGCAAACAAGTGAAGGGAAACGGGATGGAGATGATTAAGAGGAAAACAAAGAGGAATGAAATAAGGGATTAGAAAAAAGGAGATTGGCAAGACGTGGAAGATAATCGCTTGGTGGTGAAAGGAAGGGAAAGTGAGGAAGGGAGGAAAAGGGATAGAAGGATGAGAGGAGGAAGTAAAGAGGATCTGAGAAAGACGAAGTAAAGTTGGATTTCATTTTTTTTTGTAGGTGGGAGGGGGAGGCAGGGAAGTTTGAGGAAGACTGTGAATGGTTGAGGATGAGAAAATTGAGGAGGAGATAGAAGAAGAAGAAGAAAAAAAAAGTGGAAGTAGAAGAAGAAAAAGAAGAACAAAAAGAACAAAAAGAACAAGAAGAACAGGAACAAGAACAATAACAAGATGAAAAAGCAGAAAAGTAAGAGGAAGAGGAAGATGAGGAAGAGGAGGAGGGGAAGGAGGGGGAGGAGGAGCCAAGAAACAGGCTGCGGCAAATGGTGAACTAACGGCTTTCATAATAGTTTATTGCTTTATTTATCATCTCTCTCTCTCTCTCCCCCTCTCTCCTTCTCTCTCTTTCTCTCTCTCTCTCTTTCTCTCTCTCTCTCTCTCTCTCTCTCTCTCTCTCTCTTTCTCTCTCTCTCTCTCTCTCTCTCTCTCTCTCTCTCTTTCTCTCTCTCTCTCTCTCTCTCTCTCTCTCTCTCTCTCTCTCTCTCTCTCTCTCTCTCTCTCTCTCTCTCTCTCTCTCTCTCTCTTTCTCTCTCGAGTAAGAAAGAATCTAAGTAGAAAAGGAGATTGGAGGTTAAATCTCAAATCTTGTAAGGTGGAAAGAAAATCTCCTTCCTCTTCCCTTTTCTTCATTTTCTCTCGCCCCCCCTCCTTTCTTTACTCCCACTCATTCCTTCACTCCCTCACGTATTCCCTTTTCACTTCTCTTTTTATTTTTAACTCTTTCTTCCTTTCTACCTTCCCTTACCCCTTCCTCCCTCTCTTCCCTCCATCACCATAGTTCACCACAATAACCTTCCTCTGCCCACACTTCATCTCCCTTGTTCTCACACCACCTCCACCACCACCACCACCACCACCACCACCACCACCATCACCATGACCACCACCACCATCACCATGACTACCACCACCACCACCATACAGCCTCACTCCGTCATCCATCATCCCGGCGCCTTGTTGCTTCCCGCTGGGTGAGAGAGAACACAACTGTGGCCTGGTGTTCATGGGTGCTTAGTCTCCTGTTTCTGGGTTTTGAATGCGTGGTTCGTTGTCTCGATTCGTGGGTTCGTGAGTCGCGCGCGGGTCCGTTAGTGTTCAAGATTCGGATTGGTCAGCCTGGTTATGGTTTTATAATAGTTCTGTTTAAGGGATTGCTTTAATTTTTTTTTGTGTGTGTCTGTGTGTGTGTTTCCAGTTTGATTTTCTTCTCTGTGTTCTTGGAATTGATTGTTGGAAGGTTGAGTGAGGTTCATGAAGGTGTGTGAGGATGGGCTTCAATGGCGTGTGTGTGTGTGTGTGTGTGTGTGTGTGTGTGTGTGTGTGTGTGTGTGTGTGTGTGTGTGTGTGTGTGTGTGTGTGTGTGTGTGTGTGTGTGTTTGTATCTGTGTGTGTGTCTGTTTTGGGTGATGCTTATTAGTATGATCTAAATGATGTTCATCTAAGTTGATCAATGCTTTTTTCTGAGAGCTTAAGTTCGGTTGTGTTGTGTTGGTCTGCTTTTTTTTTTTTTTATCATTTGTTTACTCGTATTAATGTTTATCTGAGTTTATGTCTAAGTTACGTGCCTTTGTGTGTTTGAGTCTTTTTCAAGTTGCTTTATGTTTATTTATCTCAGTTAGTTTCATCCGAGTTTGAAATTGTTTGACTCGTGAGGTTTTATCTTCCACGTTAGTGATGGGCGTGGCATGCAAGTGTGTTTGCTGTATCTACGTGCTTTGGGTTCCACTCGTCTCTTCATTGGCTTCGTGAAAGGCTTTTCTCCTCTCGCTTCTCATTTCCAGGGTTACTCGGTGTTGTCTATGGGTGTCCGTACACTGATTCTGACGACATGTTCATGATACTTAATTTTTTTTTTGCAACCAACAGTTTTTTAGGTTCTGTGCAGTCCCTCGAGTCCACAAGGTGTCAAAACAGCAAGTGACATTTTACGTCTCAGGCGAGTCCCGCAGGAACGGCCCCGTCACGCGGGTTAGAGACGGTGGTCTCGTCTGTGACGAGGCTGTGAAAAATACGCGTAAGGAAAACCTTGAAAAGCTTGATTTACCTCACCCACTTGATGGAGAATGTCGTCGTCTGTTCAAGAAGGGTGCGAGGGTCACTGCACCAGCCAGAATGTCGTCCCTGCACACCACTTACTGTGTGTCTGGAACGGAAGCTCACCGACCTTTCGTTCGACACGGGCATAGCGACCCCTTTTGCGAGAACTGATCCCATAAAGCTTGACGCAGCTACGACTTCGTTTGGCTTGGTTTTGAAATTTTAAAGTGAAGTTCTGGTGGTTACTGCGAGTGGGTGAATCGCGCGGTTTATCTCGTTTGCATCGGACTCGGCCGCTTCCCTCGCTTGAGCCTGGAATCCACATCAATCGGCATGCATGTGTCACGGAGCTTAGGTTTGGATCTCCTTTGCGTCTCTAAAAAGGAGACTTTATCTATAAGGAAACTGGTTGCTTCAGAACTGTCTTGTCTTCATTGCAAATTCTATGGAATAACTTAGTTGAAGTTTGTCATTGATGAATGGTGGTTTGTCAAGCAGCTTGACATTTATTTGATCGTATGTATACCCAGAGGGACTTGGTGGTTTGCACAGTCACTGGATGTTTCAAGGCTTCTGACAAATAGTAACTCAGATCCTCCACATCAAATGACAACCAAGCGATATGCAGACCCTAGGTGTGTTTCTGTGGCGCAAACCAGAACAAAAAGATAGGAGTCAAAGTTATGACTATTGTGTGGGTCTTTTTACCGTTTTCATGCATATTTCAAAGTAACTGTACATGCACAGCAAAAATCTGTTACTTTTGTCTGGCGTCTGACCATGAGACATCGAAGACCCATGAGAGCAAGGCTTGCACAATCCTCTCGCACCCACAGCCACCAGGCACCACGAAGGGACACTTAAGTGGCGGGATCGGCG
>JAXIVD010006952.1:0-5000 GCA_036785275.1 Cancer borealis | reverse complement strand
ATCTCTCTCCCCACCTTTCTTTCCCCTTCCCTTATCTCATTATCTCTCATTTCATACTTGTCATCCTCCCTGCTCTCCCATCTTCCCTTCCTTTCCCTTCCATTCCCTTCCCTTCCCTTCCCTTCCCTTCTATTACTGCATATTACCCTACACATCTCACCTGCCTATCCCTCCCTCTCTCCCTCCTATCACCTGTCCACCTGCTGACACCCTGAAGGGAGTAGAACAGCTCGTCCCTCGTCGTGACAGAAGCAACACACACTCTACACACTGGAAGTTGTTTGACTCTAAACTTCTTTTTTATGCAAACTGTTTGGAAGTTTGGTGTTAAACTTCTTTAATTAAAACGCCGAAAAGTTACCTCGATTCACAAGTGGCCAGCTTACCGTGTATTTGGGAGGGGGGAGGAAAGGGAGAGGGAGAGGAGAACGTGTCTATAGTTTTTAATTAGCTGTGTAACTATTTGAATCAGCTTGTGTGTGGATATCTAATGAGTGTGTAATCATTAAACTGATCGTGTAATTAATATCTGATGACGAAGGGGACGACAAGGAAGGATTGGGAACTCTTAATTAAGGGACACTGGTCTGTGCTGCACTGCTGGGGAAAAGGCGATGCGTGACTGGCTGCTTCAAGGGGCGGGCAGGTGCATCGGAGGAGATGAGAGGAAATTCAAAGCCATACAATTAACTTTGCACTAATTTCTTGATACGAGATAGTAATTATTTCTACCGATAATTCCGATATAGACTAATCTTATTCTGGTAATAGCATATCTGATTATCTGAAGGCTGCGACACACCTTATCTGCCTGATTGCCTTCCTGCCTGCCTCCCTGCCTGCCTGTTTGCCTGCCTGCCTGCCTGCCTGTTTGCCTGCCTGCCTGCCTGCCTGCCTGCCTTCCTGCTCACTCCTGCATATCCTCTCCAACATCAACACTTGCCTTCTCCTCATCCTTGCCCCTCCACTTCTCCCTCATGTTTCCTTCTCGTCCTAGCAGCACATTCAGCCTCTCTCCCACGGTCACATCCCTTCCCCATCCCCCTTGCATATGCCTTAGATGGTACCACCACCACTGTTGCCTTGCCTCGCCTTTCCCCACTTCCGCAACGAACGTAATCCCGTCCACTGACACAAGGCAGTTGCTATAGAGGCCACACGTACCCCGCTTTCCCTGTAATTACCTCCTTGTTTGTTGTGTAGCTGCAGGGAATGCATCGTCTGCCCGACCACTGTCTAAGTATACATTTACTTCCTGCCTGCCTGCCTGCCTGCCTGCCTGCCTGGAGTGTTGTTATTGCAGTGGTTAATGGTGGTGGTGGTGGTAGCTATTATTGTTGTTGGTATTGTCGATAGTAGTGGTGGCAGTGGTGGTATTAGTGAAGTGGGTATGGTGTTATAGGGAGCTGTGGTGATTATAATATATTGTGGTTGATCTTAGTGGTCTTAGTGATTGATCAATTGGTGAGGGAGTGATTAGTTGGGAGTGATTGGAGGAAGAGTGACTGATTGGGGAGCGATTGGAGTGGTAGTGACTGGTTGGGAAGTGATTTTTGAGGGGTGAATGGAGGAGGAATACTTTGTTGGAGAGTGACTGGCTGGGGAGTGATTGAAGGAGGAGTGAGTGGTGTGGGAAGCATACAGGCTCTTTAGTGTGATATTTGAGGATTCAGCAGTGCATGTGTAAGGACGACACAAACTGTAATCAAACTTGCCTCCTATTGATTAGCTCTATATGACCTTTTGCTGCTGTGGCGCCGAACCTGTTGTAATCAGTCAGTCAGTCAACACTCAAACTGACGAAAAATAATGGGGGGCCAAGGCCGGAAAAATGGCTTGTGATCATGGTAAGTAATTGTCGCGCTGGTGAGTCTTTGCAAAAAACGCTTCGGTCAATAAGAGTGATAGTGTGACAAAGTTGTGTGAATATTGTAAGAGTTTTAGTCTTTTTGTCTTTTTTTGACTGTACAATGAATAGGAAATACAATACGTATGAAACTTTTAAATATATATATATATATATATATATATATATATATATATATATATATATATATATATATATATATATATATATATATATATATATATATATATATATATATATATATATATATATATATATATATATATATATATATATATATATATATATATATATATATATTTATATCTGTGTACATTATTAGGTTATATTGGTTAGAGATTTATTTGCTGGACACTACATATTTTTCTATTTTTCTATTGCTTTATCTTATTTCATGTATCTATTTAACCTATTTATCTAATTTATATTTCCTATTTTCTATTATCTGTTATTTATTATCCTATTATCTATTCTTATTTCAGCAAGGTGAGAGAATGCATGGGTTGGATGTGGGAATGGATGGCTTGGGTATAGGGATGGATGGCTTAGGAGAGATGGGGCAGCCAGAAAGCTGTGATGCCACTCTCTTGGGGACACAGGGTGGAGGGTACCGGGATCTGTAACTTATGTTTAATTCATCTTTACTTACATACATTTCGTCTTTTCACTCACTCTCTTGCTCGCTACTTTCCACTTGGTCCTCCTTACTACATCTTCCATGCTCCTTTACCACTTCAGGCTGCCTTCATATTCTTCCTTTGTACTTATCTTCCTTTTTCTTTCCCTCGTCCATGTACAAATTTCTCCTTCCCTTTCCCTCCCTCCCCATTCCTTCCCCTCTATCTCACTTCTTTCATCCTTAACTCACTCAATCCTTATTTTTAGTCTCCTGCCTCGCCGCTTCTCCTCCCTGACTCTTTTCCTTCCCACATTATCATTCTCACATCCTTGCCACCCCTCCCTCTCTTCCTTGCTCTCTCCTTCCTTCTCTCCCTCCCTCCCTCCTTCCCTCTCACCCCCCCTCCTTCCTTCCCTCCTTTCTTCCCTCCTTCCCTCCTTCCCTCCCTCCCTTCCTTCCTTGTGGCGGATGAAACTCGTGCCTGCAGTGGCATCATCATCTTTAAGCTCTTGTACAGAGGAAGCACACACACACACACACACACACACACACACACACACACACACACACACACACACACACACACACACAAGCACACATACAAGCATACACACAAGCATACACACACATACACACACACACACACACACACACACACACACACACACACACACACACACACACACACACACACACACACACACATACACAAGCACACACACACACACACACACACACACACACACACACACACACACACACACACACACACACACACACACACACACACACACACACACACACACACACACACACACACACACACACACACACACACACACACACACACACACACACAACACACACACACTCACATATACACAAGCACACACACACACACACACACATACACACACACACACACACACACACACACACACACACACACACACACACACACACACACACACACACGCATACACACACACACACACACACACACACACACACACACACACACACACACACACACACACACAGACATACACATTTGTCATCATATTTGGGTGTAAAAATAGTTATTTGCTGTTTTTTTCTTCATATATGCAGACAAATGAGACTGCATTGCGTCATGGCAGCCAAAATAATTGCTACAAAAAAGACATGCATACATCAATTCGATATACAAGAGGTTTTTTTCTCTCTTTTTTTTTCTATAATGAAATGTGATTTTTTTTTAGTGAAGAATTGTACTTCTAACTACATTGCATCATTATACTGTCCAGAAAACTAAATGATGTTGATACAGAAGGACGCTGACGGTGTCCCTTTGAGAGAGAGAGAGAGAAGAGAGAGAGAGAGAGAGAGAGAGAGAGAGAGAGAGAGAGAGAGAGAGAGAGAGAGAGAGAGAGAGAGAGAGAGAGAGAGAGAGAGAGAGAGAGAGAGAGAGAGAGAGAGAGAGAGAGAGAGAGAGAGAGAGAGAGAGAGAGAGAGAGAGAGAGAGAGAGAGAGAGATCCTCAGTATCATGGGGTTTCCAGTTTCCGCGAAAGAAACTAGACTCGGCTGGCGGTGAATTCTACGGGATTAAGGTTGCACATTTCACTGTCTTTTTGTTCTCGTTGTTGTTGTTGTTGTTGTTGTTGTTGTTGTTGTTGTTGTTGTTGTTGTTGTTTATGTTTTTGTTGTAATATATAATTGACACTAAAACTACAGTTCCTAATATTTAATATATATATATATATATATATATATATATATATATATATATATATATATATATATATATATATATATATATATATATATACACACATAAATATATATGCATAACATTTTGCGTATGGATAAATATTTGTTTTTTGATATATTATACTGTATTGTTTATTTGTTTTGTTGCCGTTAACTTCAATATTTATTTGTTTTGTTTCTTTCCATTGCTTTTGTTTTCAGCTTTTAATGGCTTTTGACGATGAAGAATGATTACTATTTCATTGATATTATTATTATTATTATTATTATTATTATTATTATTATTATTATTATTATTGTTATTATTATTGTTATTATTATTATTGATATTATTATTATTATTTTCATTATTAATATTATTATCATTATTAATATGATTATTATGATTATTATTATTATTATTTTCATTATTATTATTATTATCATTATCATTTTTATAGTTTGTATTACTATTATTATTATTATTATTATTATTATTATTATTATTATCATTATTATTATTTTTTTTTTACTGATATTATCATTATTATTATTTTATTGTGTATTATTTATTATTATTATAATCACTATTATTATTAATATTGTCATTATTACTATTATTACTATTATCATTATTATTATCATTATTATTACTATCATTATTATCATTTTTGTTATCATTATTTATTATGATTATTAATATTTTTGTTACTATCATTGTTATTATTATTATTATTATTATATTATTATTTATTATTATTATTATTATTATTATTATTATTTAT
>JAXIVD010006951.1:12500-17500 GCA_036785275.1 Cancer borealis | reverse complement strand
AGGAGAGAAGAGGAGGAGGAGGAGGAAGAGGAAGATGAGGAGGAAGGGAAAAAGGTGTGAGGGAAGATGCTCTCTCTCTCTCTCTCTCTCTCTCTCTCTCTCTCTCTTCTCTCTCTCTCTCTCTCTCTCTCTCTTCTCTCTCTCTCTCTCTCTCTCTCTCTCTCTCTCTCCCCCTCTCTCTCTCCCTCTCTCCCTCTCTCTCTCCCTCTCCCTCTCTCCCTCTCTCTCTCTCTCTCTCTCTCTCTCTCTCTCTCTCTCTTGCAATACAGTGGCAACCAGTGTGTGTGTGTGTGTGTGTGTGTTTTGTCCTTAGTGTGTTTGTGTATGTATATTTATGTAAGTATTTATGCGCGTGTGCACCTAAGTATATTTGCCTTTGTCTGAATGCATGTGTGTATGCCTTTTATGTATGGTATGTACGTTTGTGCGTTTGGATTGTGTACACGCTCATAAAACATAGGAATGTGTGTGTGTGTGTGTGTGTGTGTTTGTGTATGTATGTGTGTGTATAACTAGTAGCCAGATGCCTTTTCCCTCCTCCTCCTCCTCCTCCTCCTCCACTCCCCCCCTCCTCCTCCTCCTCCTCCTCCCTCCTTCCTCCCCCTGCTCCCTCCCCCCCACCCCCACTTTTGTCCTCCTTTTTCTTTCCTTCTTTCCTCTTTCCCTGTTTTTCCCTTATATTTTTACGGTTTTATTTTTTATTTCCTCGTTGACTCCTACTTTTCCCTCCTTTTTGTTTGACTGTGTGTATGTGTGTGTGTGTGTGTGTGTGTGTGTGTGTGTGTGTGTGTGTGGGGAGGTGACACTTTTAAAAAGGTGTTAATTCTTTCCAAAATATTGTTTATAAAAGTCTGTTTGTAAGAATTATCTAATCATGTTAATTTGTAAAGTAATCTTTGACTTTATTATTACGTTGTTCTTCTTCATTTCTTTCTTCCTTTTCTCTGTTTATTCCTATATTTTCTTACATGTATCTCTCTCTCTTTCTTTCTTTCTTTCTTTCTTTCTTTCTTTCTTTCCTTCTTTCTTCTCTTCCTTATATGGCTTCGCTCTCTCTTCCATCGATATTTTGTTTACCTTCCTTCCATCCATTTATCTTACCCCCCTTCCCCTCCCTTTCCTTCCTCCCCCTCTTCACTCTCACCGAATTTTGTGGGGTCCATAAACCTTCTCTCTCCTCTCTCTCCTTCTCTCTCTCTCTCTCTCTCTCTCTCTCTCTCTCTCTCTTCTCTCTCTCTCTCTCTCTCTCTCTCCTCTCTCTCTCTCTCTCATCCACACCTGTTCCACCTGTTTCTCTTTCCACATCCATACCTCATCCACCCACATTCCTCCCTCCTCCTCCTCCTCCTCCTCCTCCTCCCTCCCCTCCTCCTCCTCCTCCTCCTCTCCTCCTCCTCCTCCTCCTCCTCTTCTTCTACTCACCCCTCCACATTCTTGTTACTTATTTACATCCACATTTCTGCCACCCAATCCACACTTTTTTCTCCCTTCATCCACTTCCTTTTTCTGTTTCCTTTTCTCTCTCTCTCTCCTCTCTCTCTCTCTCTCTCTCTCTCTCTCTCTCTCTCTCTCTCTCTCTCTCTCTCTCTCTCTCTCTCTCTCTCTCCTTTTCTTTTTTCTTTTCTCATTCTCCTCAGTTACACTTCATCTTCTTGTTGAGGTTGATAACACATTCCCTCTCTCCACACAACTCCATGATCTTCCTCCTCCTCCTCCCTCCTCCTCCTCCTCCTTCCTCCTCCTCCTCCTCCACCTCCTCCTCCATTCATGGTCATCTATCTTGTCATATCCTCCCTCATCAATCCCCCCCTCCCCTATCTCATCCCCAATCAGTGGACGACCTTCCCTCTCCTCCTCCTCCTCCTCCTCCTCCTCCTCCTTTTCCTGTTTTATCCTCTTTCTCACATTCCTTGAATTGCTTTAAAGCCTCCAATTCTCACCTTAATATTCTCTCTCTCTCTCTCTCTCTCTCTCTCTCTCTCTCTCATCTCTCTCTCTCTCATCTCTCTCTCTCTCTCTCACTCTCTCTCTCTCTCTCTCTCTCTCTCCTCTCTCTCAGCATCTTTCCTTCCTTATCTCCCGTCTTGATCACCTTACTCACCTTTTTGCTCTCACCTGCCTCTCCACGCTCTCCAGAACCCACACCTGTCACTCCCTCCGAGGTGCTGCAGGTATCTATCCACTCTTCCACCCTCCCTCCACACCCCTTCATCCTTCACCCCATTTTTTTTATGTCTTCTATGATGTATGTTTTGTTTCTTCTTTGTGCGTCTTGTAGTTTTAAACCATTGCTACGTACATCTTTTTTTTTGTGTGTGTGTGTATTTTTCTTCCTCTCTCTCTTTCTCTTTTGTGTGTGTGTGTGTGTGTGTGTGTGTCAAGAGGGACGTGACAGAGCTCTTCCAAGAAAGAGTGAAGGAGGATGAAGAGGAGGAGGAGGAGGAGGTGAATGGTTTGTAATTATCTGTCCTGAGGGAGAGTTACACAGTATATTGCAAAGGAGTGAGAGAGAGAGAGAGAGAGAGAGAGAGAGAGAGAGATGAGAGAGAGAGAGAGAGACTGGTGCATAAAGAAGTAATCCATACTGGGTGATAGCGCCACGCACAAGCACACACACACACATACACACACACACACACACACACACACACACACACACACACACACACACACACACACACACACACACACACACACACACATCAAATTAGCAGAGATTCTTTTGGGTAAGTATGAAAGATCTTAATGAGGGAGGGAGGGAGGGAGGATGCAAACTCATGCCAAAGAAGAAGGAAGACTCTCTCTCCTCCTCCTCCCTCCTCCTCCTCCTCCTCCTCCTCCTCCTCCTCCTCCTCTTCCTCCTCTTCCTCCTCTCAGTAATTTTTCATGCGTTCTGTTTTAATCCATTTTTTTCTTTGTCTCAAAAAACCGAGAGACTGATGCGGTCATATAAGGGTTTGCAAAAGTTATTGGATGACTGACTGGCTTGACTAACTGACTGATTTACTGGACTCACTGACTTACTTGACTTACTGACATGCAGAAAGAGAAGAAGAAGCAGAAACGATAAATAAGATAAGGAAGATGATAACAAGAGGGATAGTGGAGGCTACTCACTCACTACACTCACTCGCTCACAGCCTATCCCTAACAACTGACCAGCTATTAAAAACTCCCTCCCTCCCTCCCTCCCTCCCTCCCCTCCCCTCCCTCCCTCCCTCCCTCCCTCCCCTCCCCTCCTCTCCCTCCAGCAACACACAATCCCTTCTTTACCCATATTCTCATACCTTACACCTCATAATTTTTCCCTCCATCTCATAACCAACTCAGGCTCGCACCTCCTAACCTAACACGTCTTCCACTTCCTCGTCTCTTTTCCTATTCCACTCTGCATCGTCACTCACGTCGTCTCCTCTCCTAACATCAATCTGGTTAGGGTTGGTTTGTTTGGTTAGGTTAGGTTAGGTTAGGTTAGGTTAGGTTAGGTTAGTTAGGTTAAGTTAAGTTAAGTTGAGTTGAGTAGTTTAGGTTAGGTTAGGTTAGGTTATGTTAATACCAATCTTTCCCTTTTTTCAGCATAATATTGACTTAACACTTTGTCTCCCTCATTAGTATTTCCCCTCACATCACCACGTCACTCCTATTATCTCCCACCACTAGCTAACCATTCCTATAAGCCACCCACTGTCACTCCTACCTACTCCTATCTCCACATAACAACTCTTACCTCTTGGGACCAACAGCGTATGCCACTCCCTAGCATTTCTCAGTCACTCTTACCGTCTCCTCCCTCCTCTCTCACTCTCTCACTCGGGAAGGAAGGAAGGAGGGAGGGATGGAGGAGTGAGGAATGGAAAGGAGATAGGAGTTGAATGTCGATTGGTTTTACTTAAGCCACGAACGAAGGGAAGGGAGAGGGAGGAGGAAGGGAAGAGGGAGAGGGAAGAAGGATCAGAGGTCAGTGTAGGGAGATAATCAGTGGATGGAAGGCACTCACCACGACAGATGAGAGAGAGAGAGAATTATCACCCTTAGCATCGTTGTCCTGCTTAAATTATCTAATCGGAAGGAGGTAAAGTAAAAAAAAAATGGTGTGTATTATTATCATTATTATTAATATTATTATTATTATGGTTGTTATTATGTGGGCCGGTGGTGGAATGAAGTGGATTAGCGCGCTCGCCTCACAACTGCTATGTCCTGGGGTTCGAATCTTTGACAAAAATAGCCTTCGTCTTCCTACTTCAACCGTGTTCACTCACCTAGCAGAACACAGGTAAGGGAGTGGTGACCTAGCAAGCACGGAAGGAAGGCTGGGAATCCTGCCCTTACTTCTTCTTCTTCTTCTTCTTCTTCTTCTTCTTCCTTCTTGGTGGTGGTGGTGGTGCCATCGGGTCGCCTCCACGTCATTGATGCCTCGTCAGGAGCTCTTCCCTCTTCCTCGTCTTCATTCCCAAGAGAGGGAGAGAGAGACAGAGAGACACATTCTTAGCAAGGGGTGGTGGCAATGCGGCGGCATTTCCTTGCCCGCTACTGACTAGGCCTTATGAGCCAGGTAGCGACGGCGGCGGTGGTGGTGTGGTGGCATGGTGGTGGTGGTGGTGGTGGTGGTTTATTCCTGGGTCACGGCGGCCGTCCCCTCCTCCTCCTCCTCCTCCTCCTCCTCCTCCTCCTCTTCTTCTTGCAAACCATTAGTGACGCCGAAACAGACTTTACTTTCCTCTGCGTCTGTCTGTCTGTCTGTCTATCTGCCTGCCTGTCTGTCTTGCTGTTTATCTATCTGCCAATTTATCTATCGACGTGTGTGTGCCTGTCTGTCTAAGCTGCATGGATATCGCCTCTACTGACCAATCGGGGAGGAGGAGGAGGAGGAGACGTGAGGAAGAATCCCATCATAATATTTTTTTGTTGTCGTTTGCACTTGGTGGCTATAGGGGGGGAGTGGGGGGAAGGGGATGTGGAGGTGGGTGTGGTGGGGGTGAAAGGTGGGGTATGGTTTA
>JAXIVD010006951.1:0-7500 GCA_036785275.1 Cancer borealis | reverse complement strand
CTTTTTTTCCCTCCCCCCTTGCTCTATATCTCTTTCTTTCTCTCTTTTTTTCTCTCTTTTTCCTGATGAGTTGTTCCCCCATAGGCACAAGCGCCCTCAAGGTACCACCACCACCACCACCACCACCACCACCACCACCACCATCACCATCACCACTTAGAGTACGAAGTCCCCAAGGGTATTAGGTCCCCCCAAGGATACAAGTCCCAAAGGAGTCTCTTACACTCCCTCCATCAAGTCGTAGTTGCATTAGGTCCTTGCTGTGCGTGGTCCTTCATGGGTTCTTAGTCCACAAAGTCACCAGTCCAGATTCAGTTCCAGGTTTAAGTAGCAAGAATTTGACTGATCTAGAATTTTATTTATTAATAATTTTCGTATCCAGAATTTCCTTTCTAAAATTTGACTTATCCAGAATTTACTTATTAATAATTTTTGTATCCAGAATTTCAGTTTTAAAATTTGACTTATCCAGAATTTTACTTATCCAGAATTTACTTATTAATAATTTTCATATCCAGAATTTTCCTTATCCAGAATTTACTTATCCAGAATTTCCGTATCAAATTTCCTTATCCAGAATTCATCATCCCAGTAACATAAATCCAAATCAATAATCCAGAATCAGTCTAATCAGCTTACTATTCCACATCTTTTCCACTTCATTCCACACCTTGAACCCGAACAGGTCTAGACAACTCCACATCACTCCACCTCACACATTTCCACTCCAGATACAAGACAGATCCTTCACTTCATAAAACCAGTCAGCTTTAACCTCTAGACTAAACCACTACTTCTTATACCAACATCATTCATTCCAGTACCCTCACCTCCCCTTTCCAGACCTTCCCTTCCACACCACGAGTCACAACCCTCAGATAGACAGACCTTTCCAGAAGTAAATAGTCTATACATATCTTGTCCAGACCTTTCCAGACCAGACACTCCTTCCAGTCTCCCTTTACTTCACCTCCCCTCGTCTAGCAAGCGTCCTTTTCGAAGAGCACGTAGGAATTCTTCTCGTTAGCTCAGTAATAAACGTAGGACGAGAAGGGGGACAGAGAGAGGGGGCGTGGCTTAACACAGAAGTGGGCGTGGTCTGGCCTACGAAGTGACCAATAGGCGGGCTGGGAGGGCGTGGAAGCCTGCCAGCTACAACGAGGAGAAGGAAGAGGAGGAGGAGGAGGACCGTCAACATGCTGGTCACGGGAGCCATTTGCCAGCGTGCAGTCGTATCTCAGAGCCACGGCGGGGGGGAGGAGGAGGCAAGAGAGAAGAGGAGGAGGAGGAGAGAGGTACACAGGTGCTCTCCGTACTGCAGCCGCGCACCTCTTGAATATGTATGGAGGGGAGGAGACTAGGAAGAGGGGAGGAGGAGGAGGAGGGTAGAGTCAGCTATTGAATATGAGGGATTGTGTTCCGGTATTTTGTGTTGGTAAAGCTGTTGGGTAATGTATGGTGCGGCTCCTGGCTTGTGTAGGGGGGGAGGGGAGGGGGTTGTGGCAGGTGTGTTGGGGAAGGGGATAGTGTAAGGCAGGTGTGTGGTAGTGGTGGAGGAGGAGGAGGCATGCCGATAGTTATTGCGCAGAGAGAGAGAGAAAAAAAGAGAGAGCATGCAAATCAACCACAGGAGAAGGAGGAGGGCTGTAGGACACTCGCCCGTGTCAACCAAAACTCGCCTCGGTATATAAAACGTGTCAGCATTCCGCGGTGACTCTGTACGTCTGACGAGGAGGAGGAGGAGGAAGAAGAAGAGGAGGAGGAGGAGAAGAAGGAGGATGTTCGAGATGCACACCATGTCATCAGCGCCGCCACGAGAACGCTATTCCCGTAGTCATTCAAGTTGCGTCAGATGCCTCTAATGACGTGTCAACCTCCTCCTCCTCCTCCTCCTCCTCCTCCTCCTCCTCCTCCTCCTCCTCCTCCTCCTCCTCCTCCTCCTCCTCCTCCTCCTCCTCCTCCTCCTCCCTCCTCCTCCCTCCTCCTCCCTCCTCCTCCCTCCTCCTCCTCCTCCTTCCTCGTCTCGTCAGCGTCGTCGTCAGTAGTGCGTATAAGGCGGACAGCGAACAAACTTTTACCTTCACAGACGTGCATTCTAATCGTTTCTCCTCTCTCTCTCTCTCTCTCTCTCTCTCTCTCTCTCTCTCTCTCTCTCTCTCTCTCTCTCGCTCTCGCTCTTGCAGATGAAAGGATTACAAAGGATACCAAATAGCAACAGTCCTTTAGTTCCTCGCTACTGGAAAGATAAGATAGTACAGTGCAAGGCTCCTCATCACCCTTCGTCTCCCTCCTTACCTCCTCCTTGCTTCTTGCTCTTTTTTTTTTTTTTCCTTCTTCTCCTCATCGCTTAAGCACCCTCTCTTCCCTCTCCTCTCTCCTCCTCTATTTGGTTACCTTTCCTGTCGGGTCCTCACGTGCATTTGTTATCCCGCTGGGAAAGACAGGTGCGTGTGTGTTTGTGTTTGTGTGTGTGTAGATGGACAGTTATTCTAACCAAACGTTATATACAATATTTTAACAACTAAGTAACCACATGATTGCATTTATAATAATAATGATGATAATGATAATGATGATAATAATAATGATGATAATGGTAGTTACAATAATGATAATCTTAGGTCTCTCTCGGGCATGTAATCAAGTACACACACACACACACACACACACACACACTTTGGCTGATGACATAAAACTAATACAAAAGACATAGGATTATAAGGATATCAGTCGTAGGATATTGGAAGGATTGCGTACATGGGGGATTTACAATAAGGAAGAAATTATAGGATACCGAAAACATAGTAAGGATTATAAACTGGATTGGAGTCAACTGGAAACTGGAAAGGATTGAATACCCAAGGACTTAGGATTAGGATTAGGAAGTCATGGGATAAGAGGAGCTGGAATAGTGGAGGATTGAAGGATCTATGAGGATTGGAAAGGATTATAGGGAAGGATAAATTGAGTGGACTGGATTAAGGAGACAGTAGGATTTAAAGGATTTCAGGTCCTTTGGGGATTTCACAGCTGGACACCGTTAAGGGAGACTAAAAAAAAAAAAAGGAAAAAGGGGTTTCTGGATTTTTTGTAAGGGATTAGAAACCATTAGAAACCAGATGATGGCTACGTGTATGTAAGTATGTACGTACCACTAGGGGATTTTAAGTCAGGGATTAATAATAACTTTCAAATTGTACATTTTTATTTATTTTTTTTTTTTTTCTTCAACTTACATCTAATATATCAAAAAAAAAATGTATATTCTTCCCTTCCCTTCTAATATATATTTTTCTTCTCTTTCCACAGGTACGTGAAATGACACTTAATCAGCCGGAGGGAGAGATAGAGAGAGGAGAATAAGAAGGAGAGAAGGAGGAAGGAGGAGGAGGAGGAGGAGGACAACCATTACCTCCCTCTTACCTTCCCTTCCCTCCCTCCCTTCCTCCCTCCCTCCCAGGTCAGGTAGCAGAAGGATGTGGGAGGCTACGGATGGTTAGCTCAATCCTTGACCAAAACCTAAATATTTGTCAGTCCTATTGATTCGTAAAACTAATTGATTCGCCATACTAGGATTGGGGGGGAAGGGGGGGAGCGGAGGGTTAGTAATGCTGAGTAATGGTTTCTTCAGAGATATACCTTCTCTCTCTCTCTCTCTCTCTCTCTCTCTCTCTCTCTCTCTCTCTCTCTTCTCTCTCTCTCTCTCGCTCTCGCTCTCGCTCTTTTTTTGTTTTTTTCATTTTTATTTCCCTTGCATCCTCATCTTGTTTTTTTTCCTTCTAGTTTCTTTTTTCTTTTTCTTCGTTGGAATATTTATTGGGGAAACGTGGTTAGGAAATGCCGAAAGGAGAGAGAGAGAGAGAGAGAGAGAGAGAGAGAGAGAGAGAGAGAGAGAGAGAGAGAGAGACCATCATGGGGGAAAAAATATTAAAAACATTCAAATTTTTTTCTTTTTCATTTTTTTCTCTTAATTCTTCATTTCTATTCAGTTTTATTTTCCTTTCCTTTCCTTTCCTTCACTATCTTTTATTTTTCTTGTCTTATTATATTTTACTTTACGCCTTTCATTTGTTTTTTTTAATATATTAGATTTTTTCCCTATCTTATTTCTACTTTTTTTCCTTACTTCTTTCCATCTCTTTCTTTCCTTCTTTCTTACAGGCATTACTTCATTTTCATTTTCTTCCATTCCTTCCTTCCTTCCTTCCTTCCTTCCTTCCTTCCTTCCTTCAGTTATCATTCATTTTCTTCCCTTCACTGTAGTACATCATAATTCTTTTCATTCTTTTCATCATTATTTCCTCTCCTTATTCTTCTTCTTTTCATTCCATTATTTTTTCGTGAGGTTTCAGTGCGCTTCGTCGGAGTGAAATTAATCGTGTTTGTTTAGGTTCGATTCCGTATTCTTTTGTGAGTGAATGAAATGTGTCTTGAGCGTTTCCATATTGCATCAGGGCGGCGGCGTTGGACTAGCTCTTACCATATCAAAGGCAGAGAAAGAGAGAGAGAGAGAGAGAGAGAGGGGTTCAGTCTCTAGTATAAACGTCAATATTTTCGTTAAATTAATTGTTTGTCTTGATTCAACTAAAACAACCTTGAAGAAATATATAGAGATAGAGAGAGAGAAAAAAATATATATATAAAGAAAGAAAGAAAGACAGAAATGGATAAGGTCTGGTGTAAAGGAAGCAATAATATCAGAAACATGAGAGAGAGAGAGAGAGATTGAGAGAGAATGGAAAATGTCAAGTCTTGAAATCGCAAACATAAACAGCAATGATAAACAAAAGGAGTAAACAGTTTGAACATTAATAAACATCTCCCAGAAAAGCTGATGTTTGTTCGAGAGAGAGGGAGAGAGAGAGAGAGAGAGAGAGAGAGAGAGAGAGAGAGAGAGAGAGAGAGAGAGAATGATTGGAAGGAAGGAAGGGTAATGCGTGTACGTAGAGTGAAGAAAACAGGAGAAGGAGAAGGAAGAGGAAGAGGAGAAGAAGGAGGAAGAGGAGGAGATGAACTAACAGGATACAGACAGTGTAAATAGAGAGACAACTGGCACGGGGCAACCACAGAAACTCCCCCACCCCTCTCTCTCTCTCTCTCTCTCTCTCTCTCTCTCTCTCTCTCTCTCTCTCTCTCTCTCTCTCTCTCTCTCTCTCTCTCTCTCTCTCTCTGCCCCGTACCCAGCCCGCCCCGTACCGTATTCACTCAGCCCCGCCCCAAACCCGCCCCGCTCGACCCGCCACCGCCCTCGGTAAACGGTGGAAGGTAAATGACGTTGGAACGAATTGATTCTCTTCTCGTATCGCAGCGGGAAGGAGGAGGTGGTGGTGGTGGTGGTGGTGGTGGTGGTGGTGGAGATTAAAGTGGTGTTGTGTTTATGTTGGTGATGAGTTATTGTGTTAATAGTTAAAGAGGAGGTGGTGGTGTAGGAAGAGGAGGAGGAGGAGGAAGAAGAAAGAAAGTAGTAAGAGTGCCATAGTCTCACCTGCTTTTACCTCTCTTCCCCTCCCCCCTTCTCCCTCTTTTCCTCTCATCTGTCTCCCTCCCTCCCTCCCTCCCTCCCCTCCCTCCCTCCCTCCCTCCCTCCCTCCCTCCCTCCCTCCCCCTCCCTCCCTCCCTCCCTCCCCCTCCCTCCCCTCCCTCCCTCCATTCCTTTATATGGATCACCTGAGTAGGCTTGTCAAAAGGGGGGGAGGGAGAGAGGGGGTACACACACACACACACACACACACACACACACACACACACACACACAGTTTCTAAACAATACTTGAAAAAAAAAAGTTTTCTTTCTGAGAGAGAGAGAGAGAGAGAGAGAGAGAGAGAGAGAGAGAGAGAGAGAGAGAGAGAGAGAGGGGTCGGCAGTAGACTCACGTTTGAATCGTATACAAAGAAGTCTTGTTGTTGAGGAGGAGGAGAGGAGGAGGATACTACTGTAGTGGGAGATTCGGGAGTCAGTAACAAGCGAGTCAGCGTGGTTTCTCCTTCTCTTCTTCCTCCTCCTCCTCCTCCTCCTCCTCCTCCTCCTCCTCCTCCTCCTCCTCCTCCTCCTCCTCCTCCTCCTCCTCCTCCTTCTTCATCGCACCTCTTCCAAGGAAAATAACTGCGTGAACTAGGAGGTCACTTGCGGTCTCTCTCTCTCTCTCTCTCTCTCTCTCTCTCTCTCTCTCTCTCTCTCTCTCTCTCTCTCTCTCTCTCTCTCTCTCTCTCTCTCTCTCTCTCTCTCTCTCTCGTGGATGCTTCACGGGCGTGGTCACCAAGAGGGCGTGTAAGTGGTGATCAGGAAGGGTGTGGGTTGGTGGGTGGGTCCATGGGCGTGGGCGTCGGGCGTGTTGTGATAGTCTGGCGGCACGCATTACACGCCCGATTAGTCTCCTTTTCCTCCTCCTCCTCCTCCTCTCCTTGTTGTCCTCCCCACTCTCTCTCTCTCTCTCTCTCTCTCTCTCTCTCTCTCTCTCTCTCTCTCTCTCTCTCTCTCTCTCTCTCTAACTATTTTTCTTTCGTGTCTCCTTCCATTTCGTTTTTTTTTCCTTCCTTCCTTCCTTCCTTTCTTTCTTTCTTCAATTCTCTCTTCGATGTCTCCTTTTCTTTCTTTCTTTTTTTCCTTCCTTTTCCTATTCTTTCCTTATTCCCTTCTATCGTTCCTTTATCCCTCTCTCCCTACCTCCCTCCCACTCTTGTTCTCTCCTTTTTCCCTCCCTACCCCCCCCCCTCCTTACCTTACCATACCTACCTGTCCCCTTACTATATTCTCCTTCCCTCCCTCCCTCCCTCCCTCCCTCCCTCCCTGACCCCCACCCCCAAAGGACATGCCATTTTTCAAGCCATGTGCGTATACTTACCTGCTGTGCACCTGAAGGCTTTGGTACACACACACACACACACACACACACACACACACACACACACACACACACACACACACACACACACACACACACACACGGTTCTCAGGACGTGAATGAGAGGGGAAAAAATACATTGTGGGTTCATAAATCGTGGCGACTACTCTCCCTCATTTTTCATCCCACAAGTCAAACCGAGGAGGAGGAGGAGGAGGAAGGAGGAGGAGGTGGGGGAAGGGAGGGAGGGGTTGAGTCCACTGTCCCTCCTTCTCCGTCCCCACCATCAGTTTCATGAAGGGAGGAAGGTGAATGGGGAGGTGGAGGTGAGGGGACTAGGGGTGTGTTGGGGGATTAGGGGAGTAAGGTTAGGTTATAGTGTGGTTGTGGTAGGGTGTGGTGTTGAGGAGGCTGTGTGACCGTCAGTGTTTAAGTGGAGGAGGAGGAGGAGGAGGAGAAGAAGAAGTAGTTGTTGTAGTTGTAAAAGTAAAGAAAATTAAAGAAGACGAAGAATAACATGTATGAAAGAATGAAAGAAAAGGGATAAGTAGATAAATACAGAGAGAGAGAGAGAGAGAGAGAGAGAGAGAGAGAGAGAGAGAGGAGAGAGAGAGAGAGAGAGAGTGTGTGTACTATAGTAATACCACAACAACACTAC
>JAXIVD010006950.1:17500-21952 GCA_036785275.1 Cancer borealis | reverse complement strand
AAGTAGTAGTAATAGTAGTAGTATGGATGGTAGTGGTCATGGGTGTGGAATAGTAGGTTAATAGTAGTGGTAATTAGTGTAGTGATAGTGGTAGTAGTCTAGAATGGATAGTAATGGAAATAGTAGTAGTAGTAATAGTAGTAGTATGGATGGTAGTGGTCATGGGTGTGGAATAGTAGGTTAAATAGTAGTGGTAATTAGTGTGGTGATAGTGGTAATAGTCTAGAATGGATAGTAATGGAAATAGTAGTAGTAGTAATAGTAGTAGTATGGATGGTAGTGGTCATGGGTGTGAAATAGTAGGTTAATAGTAGTGGTAATTAGTGTAGTGATAGTGGTAGTAGTTTAGAATGGATAGTAATGGAAATAGTAATAGTAGTAATAGTAGTAGTATGGATGGTAGTGGTCATGGGTGTGAAATAGTAGGTTAATAGTAGTGGTAATTAGTGTAGTGATAGTGGTAGTAGTCTAGAATGGATAGTAATAGTAATAGTAGTAGTAGTAATAGTAGTAGTATGGATGGTAGTGGTCATGGGTGTGAAATAGTAGGTTAATAGTAGTGGTAATTAGTGTAGTGATAGTGGTAGTAGTCTAGAATGGATAGTAATGGAAATAGTAGTAGTAGTAATAGTAGTAGTATGGATGGTAGTGGTCATGGGTGTGAAATAGTAGGTTAATAGTAGTGGTAATTAGTGTAGTGATAGTGGTAGTAGTCTAGAATGGATAGTAATGGAAATAGTAATAGTAGTAATAGTAGTAGTATGGATGGTAGTGGTCATGGGTGTGGAATAGTAGGTTAATAGTAGTGGTAATTAGTGTAGTGATAGTGGTAGTAGTCTAGAATGGATAGTAATGGAAATAGTAATAGTAGTAATAGTAGTAGTATGGATGGTAGTGGTCATGGGTGTGGAATAGTAGGTTAATAGTAGTAATAATAGTAATAGGAAGGAAAGAAATGACTATTTATGTAGGAAATTTAGTCAAAAATATTAATTGAGAAAATTATTATTACTATTTCTACTACTACTACAACACATCCTAGACTACTATAACTATCCTCACACTATTTACCACAACTATTAACCTACTATTCAACACCCCACACCACTAGTATCCATACTACTACTACTACCACTACTACTACCACTACCACTACTACTATTACCTTACCTGAGTGGTTCGTTGGACTGGTACCTCAGGTCAGCACTTCTTCCCTTAATGTCCCACAACACTAGCTGACCACTCTCGTAGCCAATCAGCAGCTGGAACGAGGTCACATAAGGTCACATAAGGTCATATAATAATACTAATAATAATACTACTACTACTAATAATAATAAATAGATTATGTTAAGTTAGATTAGGTTAAAAATTTGTTCAAGTTAGGTCAGTATTAAGGTCACACGAGGTCATGTAATAAATAAATAAATAATAAATAATAATTAGAGGTCAAATAAGGTCACATAAGGTCATAGTTTAGGTTAATATAAATAAATATTAATAAATAAATAAATAAATTTGAATTATTATATATATTAAATTATTTTTTTTATATATCGAAAAAGAATTAAGTTAAAAAAATTATTATATATATATATGGGAGAGAGAGAGAGAGAGAGAGAGAGAGAGAGAGAGAGAGAGAGAGAGAGAGAGAGAGAGAGAGAGAGAGAGAGAGAGAGAGAGAGAGAGAGAGAGAGAGAGGGGGTCACTACACCTTTAAGAGAATGACAAAAGCTTGACTGAAGGAATAAAAATATTTGCAAATAATAATAATAATAATAATAGTAATAGTAGTGGTAGTAGTGGTAGTAGTAGTAGTAGTAATAGTAGTAGTAATAGTAGTAGTAGTAGTAATAGTAGTAGTAGTAGTAGTAGTAGTAGTAGTAGTAGTAGTAGTAGTAGTAATAGTAGTAGTAGTAGTAGTAGTGGTAGTAGTAATAATAATAATAATAATAATAATAATAATAATAATAATAATAATAATAATAATAATAATAACGAATATATGTTTAAAAGGAAGAGGAGGAGGAGGAGGAGGAGGAGGAAGAAAAAATCAATTATAATATATTAAATCTCTCTCTCTCTCTCTCTCTCTCTCTCTCACTTACCTTGCCGGGGTCAACAGGATTTTCACTTAAGTGGAGAACAGCGCCAGGGTGTGTTTTACGGGACCTGTAAATAGTAATAGTAATAGTAGTAGTAATAGTAATAGTAGTAGTAGTAGTATGGATAGTAGCAGTGTTGGGTGTGGAATAGTAGGTTAATAGTAGTAGTAAATCTCGTAGTGATAGTAGTAGTAGTCTGGGATGGATAGTAGTAGTAGTAGTAGTAATAGTAGTAGTAGTAGTATGGATAGTAGCAGTGTTGGGTGTGGAATAGTAGGTTAATAGTAGTAGTAAATCTCGTAGTGATAGTAGTAGTAGTCTAAGGTAGATAGTAATAGTAATAATAGTAATAGTAGTAATAGTAATCTAATCTAATAGTATACAAACATTTATAATTCCAATACAATTCAATCATTTATACTTTAAATTACATTGAAAAATTACTTAATTACGATTATAATTACGTTAAAATATATAGATAATTACTTTTAAGAATACTGAAATTAAGTTAATTACCCTAAAACACACTTAAAATTACGATAATTACTTTCAAAAATACCAAAATATATCATTAATCACATTTATAATTACGTTAAAAACTGCTAATTACTTATAAATACTGCTAATTACTTATAAAAACTGCTAATTACTTATAAAAACTGCTAATTACTTATAAATACTACTAATTACTTATAAATACTGCTAATTACTTATAAAAACTGCTAATTACTTATAAATACTGCTAATTACTTATAAATACTGCTAATTACTTATAAATACTGCTAATTACTTATAAATACTACTAATTACTTATAAATACTGCTAATTACTTATAAATACTACTAATTACTTATAAATACTGCTAATCACTTATAAATACTACTAATTACTTATAAATACTGCTAATTACTTGCAAAAACTGCTAATTACTTTAAAAAAAAACTCCTAATTACTTATAAAAACTCCTAATTACTTACAAAAAACTGCTAATTACGTGCAAAAACTAATAATTACGTCAAAAAACTGCTAATCACTTACAAAAAACTCCTAATTACTTACAAAAACTCCTAATTACTTACAAAAACTCCTAATTAATTACAAAAACTGCTAATTACTTACAAAAACTCCTAACTACTTACAAAAAACTGCTAATTACGTCAAAAAACTACTAATTACGTCAAAAAAAACTGCTAATTACTTACAAAAAAATGCTAATTACTTACAAAAAAATGCTAATTACTTACAAAAACTCCTAATTACTTACAAAAAACTGCTAATTACGTCAAAAAACTACTAATTACTTACAAAAAAATGCTAATTACTTACAAAAACTGCTAATTACGTCCAAAAACTCCTAATTACTTACAAAATACTCCTAATTACCCTCTAATTACTTACAATTCAATGGCTTTATTCCAGTTAATTGTATATCCACTTAGTTCAAAGGTTTCTATTTTGACAATGTGAATATTTCCTCTCAGTGCCAAGATAGAGCCATTTACTTTGGAAGGGAAGGTGCATCGTGGTGATTCTGGGAAAATAATTAGAGTTAGCTTTAATTTTCTCTATCTTTCAGTGATTGTATCTTGATCAAATTTCTATCACACTTAGCTATATCATTCTTCTTTCCTCTCATACCTTCATACTCACTCTATCATACTTGTAACATACTTAAAATCACACTTTTATTAAATTATCTTAAATTGGTGGTGGTCCTTGGGGAAATAAATAGAGTTCATTATCTTTAATTTTCTCTATCTTTCAGTGATTGTATCTTGATCAAATTTCTGTCACACTTAGCTATATCATTCTTCTTTCATCTCATACCTTCATACTCACTCTATCACACTTGTAACATACTTAAAATCACACTTTTATTATGTTATCTTAAATTGGTGGTGGTCCTTGGGGAAATAAATAGAGTTGATTATCTTTAATTTTCGCAATCTTTCAGTTATTGTATCTTGATCAAATTTCTGTCACACTTAGTTATTTTATTTATCTTTCTTCTCATACCTTCATACTCACTCTAACACACTTATTTCACACTTAAAATCACACTTTTATTATATTATCTTAAGTGACACACCCTATTTTTCTTCCTACATCCCTCCATCTTTTTCTCTCCTCTCTCTCCTTTTCCTCCAATTTTTCTCTCCATCTATACACACTTTCCTCCATCTTCCCTCCACACACTCATACCTTCAAACACACTTAATTTCACTTACAACACACTTAAAAACACATTTTTCTTAGACTATCTGTATCACAAACCTCATTTTTTCTCTCCACATGCTTTCACATTTCCCTCCATATCTCCCTCCACATACCTCCTCCACCTTTCTCC
>JAXIVD010006950.1:0-12500 GCA_036785275.1 Cancer borealis | reverse complement strand
TATCGTCTGTTATTCTGTTAATTCTGTTTTCCTTCAATCGTCTGTTACACACACACACACACACACACACACACACACACACACACACACACATACATACACACACACACATGTACGTAATGATGAAAATAAGTCTATATTCGTCTTCATTTTAACCCAAAACATCATTATAATAATTTTCATGAGATTCGGAAGTGTCAAAAATTTTCATGAAATTTCCCAGTGTACTACACCCTTGAAATTTTTGAGATCAATCTTATATTTTGAAATAACTCGAAATGTTTCAGATTTACGTCAAAAATGTATAGAATATAAAATAAAGAGAATGAAAATCCCGTTCTAATGAGCTATAGTGAAATGAAATCGGACTGTAATTATAGATGTAGGCGTGAAAAGTGTTATACATTCATATTTTTCACATTATTTAAATTTTCTTCATAAGTTTTCAAGTTATTAAAAATCTGAAGACAGTGTGTGATAGACATTAACAACCTCTATAACTTGACTTCTATATAACTTAACTCTAAAACCAATATTAACTTAGTAAAATAAGAATAACTATATTCAACCTCAATTCTGGTCTAATTTACGGGTCAAAAAATGAAAATTGTCAATATTATAGTAATGACGAAACTAATTACATAATCGTAATCAACATGACCAAGAACCTTCAAATAACTTAATACTACTAATAATAATGATCATTTTGCCGCTAATTAAGAACATAAGAATTGATGAGACTGCAATTACGAGGCTAGTTAATGACCTATACGAGGTAATTTAGGTAGGATAATTATCTTTGTAGGGTAAATTATCCTTGAATCATCTTGGTCATTCTTCTCTCTCTCTCTCTCTCTCTCTCTCTCTCTCTCTCTCTCTCTCTCTCTCTCTCTCTCTCTCTCTCTCTCTCTCTCTCTCTCTCTCTCTCTCTCTCTCTCTCTCTCTCTCTCTCTCTCTCTCTCTCTCTCTCTCTCTCTCTCTCTCTCCAAGGGGACCAAAATTAAACTGCATAATCTAAATGAGGTGTAATTAGCACTAATTATAACCTCAGGACTCCTTATAATAAAAAATAATAAAAAAAAAAAAAAATTAACCTAGCCCCCAAAAAATTATACACATTATAAATGAAAATAACTTTGAAATAACTGGAATAATAATAATAATAATAATAATAATAATAATAATAATAATAATTTTGGGCGCCAACCTCAGACCGAGACCAATGTTTATATCCATTAGTGTCTGCAAAAAATCTCTCTCTCTCTCCCTCTATCTCCACTCTCTCGTTACTTGGAGGTAAATGGAGGTAACGGAGAGAAGGAGAGAAGACTTGAAGGAGGAGGAATAAACGGGGGAGAGAAAATGGCCGATAAATAAAGATAGAGAGAAAATAAGATTAATGTGAGTATGTATGTATTTTTGGTTTATATATGTTATGTACGTTTTAGTGTCGATGTATGTACGTATTTTTATGTGTGTGTATTATTACGTACACAGCGGAGGCGTACCTAAGAGGACGAAATTCTACTACGTACGAAATTCTACTACGTACGAACTGTGGTACTGGACTGTGGTGTACTGTGGTACTGGACTGTGGTGGTGGACTGTGGTACTGGACTGTGTGTGGTGGACGGTGTGGTGGACTGTGGTACTGGACTGTGTGTGGTGGACTGTGGTACTGGACTGTGGTACTGGACTGTGGTGGTGGACTGTGGTACTGGATTGTGGTATTAGAGCGTGTGTGGTGTGTGGTAGTGTGGTAGACTGTGGTACTAGAGCGTGTGTGGTGTGTGGTAGTGTGGTAGACTGTGGTACTAGAGCGTGTGTGGTGTGTGGTAGTGTGGTAGACTGGGGTACTAGAGCGTGTGTGGTGTGTGGTAGTGTGGTAGACTGTGGTACTAGAGCGTGTGTGGTGTGTGGTAGTGTGGTAGACTGTAGTACTAGAGCGTGTGTGGTGTGTGGTAGTGTGGTAGACTGGGGTACTAGAGCGTGTGTGGTGTGTGGTAGTGTGGTAGACTGTGGTACTAGAGCGTGTGTGGTGTGTGGTAGTGTGGTAGACTGTGGTACTAGAGCGTGTGTGGTGTGTGGTAGTGTGGTAGACTGGGGTACTAGAGCGTGTGTGGTGTGTGGTAGTGTGGTAGACTGTGGTACTAGAGCGTGTGTGGTGTGTGGTAGTGTGGTAGACTGTGGTACTAGAGCGTGTGTGGTGTGTGGTAGTGTGGTAGACTGTGGTACTAGAGCGTGTGTGGTGTGTGGTAGTGTGGTAGACTGTGGTACTAGAGCGTGTGTGGTGTGTGGTAGTGTGGTACACTGTGGTACTAGAGCGTGTGTGGTGTGTGGTAGTGTGGTAGACTGGGGTACTAGAGCGTGTGTGGTGTGTGGTAGTGTGGTAGACTGTGGTACTAGAGCGTGTGTGGTGTGTGGTAGTGTGGTACACTGTGGTACTAGAGCGTGTGTTGTGTGTGGTAGTGTGGTAGACTGGGGTACTAGAGCGTGTGTGGTACTGGATTGTGGTACTAGAGCGTGTGTGGTGTGTGGTGGACTGTGGTACTGGACTGTGGTACTGGATTGTGGTACTAGAGCGTGTGTGGTGTGTGGTGGACTGTGGTACTGGATTGTGGTACTAGAGCGTGTGTGGTAGTGTGGTATAACTGTGGTAGAGAATAGATAGAAATATTAATTAAAATGAAAAAATTCGGTCAATAAATATAATTAATTGTTTCTATTTTTAAACAAAGAAGAAGAAGAAGAAGAAGAAGAAGAAGAAGAAGAAGAAGAAGAAGAAGAAGAAGAAGAAGAAGAAGAAGAAGAAGAAGAAGAAGAAGAAGAAGAGGAGGAGGAAGAAGAAGAAATAGTTATATACACATACTACTACTATTATCCTACCACCACCACCACCACTACTACTACTACTACTACTATTCTAACACCACCACCACCACCACTACTACTACTACTACTTCTACTACTACTATTACTATCCTACCACCACCACCACCACTACTACTACTACTACTATTCTAACACCACCACCACCACCACTACTACTACTACTACTTCTACTACTACTATTACTATCCTAGCACCACCACCACCACTACTACTACTATTACTATCCTATCACCACCACCACCACCACCACTACTATTACTATCCTAACACTACCACCACCACCACAACCACTACCACTACTACTAACCTACTATTCCACACCCAGCACCACCACCACCACCACTACTACTATCCCACCACCACCACCACCATGGGCTCTGTACTATCCTCATTCTTCCAGTCAGGCAGCGCACTATTAACAGCACATAATAGTAGGAGTGTGTCGGATAGTACCAAGCAAACTATCCGGATAGTATTTGATGCCCTCCGAGCCAACCCGAGAGTGACCTGGAAGGACTACTATCTACTATCCCAAGGGTGAGAAATAGTACGGATAGTAATGGTAATAGTAATGGGTCAAAATAGTCATTAGTGGATAATTATGGTCATTAGTGAGTTAATTACATGTATTAATTAACAGAAAAAGATGATTATTATTACTATTATGATTACTATTAGGCAGAAAATTATTACTATTACTATTATTTTTACTATTATGATTACTATTAGGATTACTATTATTACTATTATCAAAAATCCTTCTCCCTCTCCTACAAAACGAGAGAATCCTAATATCCTATGTTCACTGCCTTTACACGTGGCCTGCATCAGAGGGTGAGTTCGATAGTCAAATAGTAATGATAGTAATAGTAGTAGGATAGTAATAGTCTAGTAATAGTAATATGTGGTTTAAGTAAGGTTAGGTTAGGTTTAAGTTAGGTTAGGTTAGGTCAGGTTAGGTTAGGTTAGGTTAGGTTTAGGTTAAGTTAGGTTAGTTTAAGATAGTTTAGGATAGTAAAATAGTAGGATAGTAATAGTAGAATAGTCTAGTAATAGTCTAGTGATAGTAATATGTGGTTTAAGTAAGGTTAGGTTAGGTTTAAGTTAGGTTAGGTTAGGTTAGGTTAGGTTAGGTTAGGTTTAGGTTAAGTTAGATTAGTTTAAGATAGTTTAGGATAGTAAAATAGTAGGATAGTAATAGTAGAATAGTCTAGTAATAGTAATATGTGGTTTAAGTAAGGTTAGGTTAGGTTTAAGTTAGGTTAGGTTAGGTTAGGTTAGGTTTAGATTAAGTTAGGTTAGTTTAAGATAGTTTAGGATAGTAAAATAGTAGGATAGTAATAGTAGAATAGTCTAGTAATAGTAATATGTGGTTTAAGTAAGGTTAGGTTAGGTTTAAGTTAGGTTAGGTTAGGTTAGGTTTAGGTTAAGTTAGGTTAGTTTAAGATAGTTTAGGATAGTAAAATAGTAGGATAGTAATAGTAGAATAGTCTAGTAATAGTGTAGTAATAGTAATATGTGGTTTAAGTAAGGTTAGGTTAGGTTTAGGTAAAGTTAGGTTAGGTTAGGTTGGGTTAGGTTAGGTTAGGTTTAGGTTAAGTAAAGTTAGGTTAGGTTCAGGTTAAGTTAGGTTAGTTTTAGATAGTTTAGGATAGTAGAATAGTAATAATAGTAATAGTAGAATAGTCTAGCAATAGTAGAATAGTAATATGTTGTTTGGGTTAGTATAAGATCGTTTGGAAATAATTAATAATAGTTTTAAAATAGTATATGATAGTTCAGAATAGTATAGTAATAGTATAATAGTCTAGAAATAGTATATAATAGTTATGAAAATTAATAAGATCTGAATATTTTATGATTTATTACTATTACTATTACTATTACTACTACTACTACTACTACTACTATTATTTTCTATCCTAGACTACTACTACTATCACCACACTATTTACCACTACTATTAACCTACTATTAGACACCCAACACCACTACTATCCGTACTACTACTATCCGTACTATTACTATTACAGCTTCGAGGAGTGCGTCGAACTATTACTGAAGGCAGGCGCACGTACGGACATTGAGGCGAGGATGTGTTGGCCCGGACCACATAACCAAAATTGTGAACAGAGAGGAGGGACGACGTGTGAGTAGGATAGTAATAGTAGAATAGTCTAGAAATAGTACAAAATAGTTATTATTATCATTACTACTATTTTCCATCCCAGACTATTCTAACTATCACTACTATTTTTACTACTACTATTATACCACTATTCCACACCCAATACCACTACTATCTATACTACTACTATTACTACTATTACTATTATTACTACTATCCATCCCAGACTATTCTAACTATCACTACTATTTTTACTACTATTATTATACCACTATTCAACACCCAATACCACTATTATCTATACTACTACTATTACTACTATTACTATTATTACTACCACTATCCATCCCAGACTATTCTAACTATTACTATTATTTTTACTACTATTATTATACCACTATTCAACACCCAATATCACTACTATCTATACTACTACTATTACTACTATTACTATTATTACTATTTCAGGCTCTGAGGTTCCTGGCAACGATAGGTCAAGTGATAAGCTGCAAAATGCAATATATTATGCAATAGATGGAGACCAAGTAAGTCATTTATTCATTTATTTTATTCATTATTTATATTTATTCATTATTATTATTATTATTATTATTATTATTATTATTTTATTTTATTTTCTTATTTATTTATTTATTTATTGTTTCAGAAAAATATATTAAATTCAATAATTATATAAATTTACTACCACAACCACCACTACTACTACTACTACTACTACTACTACTATAACTATTACTACTATAACACATATTACACTACTAATACTATCACCACCATTTCTACTTATACTATTAACCTACTATTCCACACCCAACACTACTACTATTCACACTACTACTACTATTGGTACTATTATTACTATTACTATTCCAGGTAGACATCTTGGAGCTCCTAACACAGCAGGGAGACGACCATTGGTTACCATGGCAACAGAAGAGACCATTGTTACATATAGCTTGTGAGAGAGGCGCGTGGCAATGCGTCAAATATCTAGTTTTGGAAAGGTAAGATGTCGTTACGTCTATACGATTTGTCGGTCACTCGTAGGGTTTGCGGCGTTTGTATTTATAGGGAAGGTGTGTTAATGTTTATTGTGTTTATATATTGATTTGTGTTTTATTTTGATTCTTGGTTTAAATGATATAATGAAAAATGGGGTTATATATTTTTTTATTTACTATATTCTATGTCGAGTTGACGTTACGTTTATACGATTTGCTGGTCAGCCGTTGGGTTTGCGGCGTTTATATTTATAGGGAAAGTGTGTTAATGTTTATTGTGTTTATATATTAATTGGTGTTTTATTTTGATTAACCGTTTGGATATAATAAGCATATATATGTTTTATTGTATAATATTTCTTCCTGGTTTTATGTCTCGGTTGATCAAATTGACTCATTCTTTTTCATTTTCTCACTTTCTGACCCAACCAATCACTTTCTCCTTCTTATACAACCAAGATCAATCCTTTATCTACCACAGCACCACAATTCAACCACGTAACCACACCCAATTAACCACAATCCTCACAGATACAACAACATTACCCAAAAACACGACTAAAATTTCTTGACCCGAGACAAAAACACATCATATTCTTTTTAATTTTTTCACTTTCTGACCCAACCAATCACTTTCTCCTTTTTACACAACCAAGACCAACCCTTTCCCTACCACACCACAAAAATTCAACCACGTAACCACACCCAATTAACCACAATCATTCCAGATCCGACGAAATCAACCAGTGTTACGACGAGTACTACCCGATACACCAGGCCTCTCTCCACCAAACCCGATTCCTTGAGCTCTTAATACAGTGTGGAGCCGATACAAGCGCTAAGACCTGTACCCAGCAGATGACTGTCCTCCATGTTGTTTTCTTGCTTGGTAAAAAGGGTGCGGAGGATACCTTAGAGACAGTGAAGGTGTTGATGGCTAATGGTTTAAAAGAACATGTCAATACCGTGGATTCTTTAGGTAATACGTCCCTTCACGCGCTTATTGTGAGGTGAGTTTAAGTATAAGTGACACGAACTGTTGTTATTATTTCTGAAACGTATTTATTTCATGTAATTATTTGTTCCTAACTTACTTTAGCGTTCCTAACTTATTGTAAGGTTAGTATAAATGACGCGAACTGTTGTTGTTGTTATTATTATTATTATTATTTATTTTTTATGATTATATTGTATTTTTTTCGTATTTTTTCATTACAATTGTGATGAAATATTCTTATAATTATATATATTTATTTATTTTTTGTTTATATAAATATTTATGAATGTCAAAAAACGATTAATATTTTCTGATTATTAATTATATTCATTATTTTGAATTATTTCCTAAAAATCTTTATATAAACACAAAAAAATATATATATAATAATTTCTTAACTCCGCAGAAAATCAAATATTCTTTAAATTTTCCTAATTAATCTAACGTTCCTAACACCATCTACACCTACTAACACCTTTTAAAACCTTCCTAACTTGCTCAAAAACCTTCCTAACCTATCATAAAATAACCTAACCTAACTTAAACTCACTTAAACTTAACCTAATAGTTCCTAACACCTAACCTAACACCTTTTATTACCTTCCTAACAGGTATGGCTATGATCTAACACCTTGTAAAAGCTTCCTAACACTATCTAAAACATTCCTGACACGTTCCTAACACTATTTAACCCTTCCTAACATCTATTAATACATTCCTAACCTAATCTAACACTTTTAAAACCTTCTAAGCTAACCTAACTTACTATAACTTATTCTGAAACCTTCCTAACTTATCCTAAGACGTTCCTAACACCTTCTATTACCTTCCTAACAGGTATGCACTGGAAGAGGCTCGCTATGGCTATGACCAAGAGCCGCCGCCTTGGAATAAATGGGACATGTTATTAATAGTTAGATTCTTACTGCAAAATGGTGCGTCTCCCTCCATCAACCAGCCTGGAAATAGTGCGCTAGCCTGCGTACTTCGACAGGTAAATAGTAGTAGTAATAGTAATAGTAGGATAGTGTGGGTGATATATGATGTGTATTGACTATTTAGCTATACTTGTGTTGAGTTTTGTGTTTGTTGGTCTGGCTGTTTGATCAGAATTTTGAATTTTGTGGTGATATTTAAAATTGTTGTTAGTCTCCCACCCTCTCTCGTATTTTTTCATTTTCTCTCTCTCTCACTTTACCTACAATGTTCTCTTTAATATATAAGTTAGAGCTATCTTTAATCTAACACCCCACCAAAAATTAATCATATAGGCCTAGCCATTTATTCAGAATTTTGACTTTTCTAACAACATTCAAAATTATCACCACCCTCAAAAAAAATAAAGTTATCTTACATTATCTCATTTTCTCACTTTCTCACAACACCTACAGCATTTTCCTTCATAGACCAATTAGAGCTATCTTTAATCTACCCCCCCACCAAAAATCACCCCCCACCCCCAGCCAATCAGCTACAATCTTGACTTATATTAACAGGTCCGGGATTGGGAGTTCCGGTACGAGCTGTTAGACATGTTATTGAATTATGGTGGCAATCCGGATTTAGTTGGACGGGACGGATCGGTTCCTTTAATGGTTTGTCTCGTTCCTTTAATTAATAAGGACCCACTGCATCACTTTACGCACACTATGAAGGTATGTGTGTGTACGTTTTTTTTATGTGTACGTATATGCGTTTATTTTTTATTTTATTTTTTTTTTTTATTATTGTTGTTATTGTTATTATTACGCACATGATGAAGATATGTGCGTGTGTGTATGTGTGTGTGTACGTATTTTTTTTATGTGTGTATGTGTACGTATTATTATTATTTTTAAATTGTTATGTATATATATATTATTTTATTATTATTGTTATCGTCATTATTACGCACACGATGAAGGTATGTGCGTGTGTGTGTGTGTACGTATTATTTATATATGTGTGTAGCGTGTACGTATTTTCATTATTATTATTATTATTATTATCATCATCGTCATCAGCAGCACTATAACCTCCTCCCCCCCCCCCCCTTACAGGTCTTCTACTTAAACTGTGTTCGGTTGTTATGCCGTTATGGCGCTAACCCAAACTGTTCCTCCCGCTCTAACCTGACGCCTCTTCACGTACTGATGTTCACTGCCTCTGAGAACACGGCATTATCGAGAGAGGCCGAGAAAGCAGCTGCGTTTTCCTTCATAAGACAGCTGTTAGTGATTCTATTACAACATGGATTGGACCCTAATGTGCGGTAAGGATGTGTGTGTGTGTGTATGAAGTGTGGTTGTGTTATGTTGTGTGTACGTATAGTTGTGGCTGTTTTTGTACGGGTGTGTGTAATTTTTTTTTTGTCGTGTGGTGGAAAAAGATTATATGTTTTGGTTAATATGACTGATTGTGTTTGTCGTATTAAAACACCGATTGGATGTTTATGTGCGGTAAGGATGTGTGTATGTGTGTACCGGTTTGTGTATGTGTGTGTTGTGTGCGCGTCTAGTTATGACTGTTTTTGTACGGGTGTGTGTAAGTTTTTTCTGTCGTGTGATGAAAAACGATTATACATTTTGTTTAAATATATAAGTTTCTAATCATCATATTAAAACACCGCTTAGATGTAAACCTTCGGAAAGAATGTGTGTATGTGTGTACCGGTTTGTGTACGTATATGTCGTGTGTACGTTTAGTTATGACTGCTTTTGTACCGGTATGTACATATATTTGTCTTAATTTGTTGATAAAATTATGATACATTTTCATTTATACAACTGATTCTATTTGTTGTATTAAAACACCGATTTGATCTAAACATACACAAAGGATGTACGTATATACATATAGATTTACGTACATATATCTCATGTACGTATCGAGCTATGACTGTTTATATAACCACACGTACACATCCCCAGGTTTTCACAGAGGACCCAGCACATTTTACTCTCCTTAATGGACATGGTACAGAATGCAAGGTCACCCAATGACCTTGAACACGTGTGTGACCTGACCTTGACCTTACTACAACATGGCGCTGACCCCAATGTGAATATATCTGCAACAGAACCAATGATTTGTCACTCAGTCTAGTGTGTTCTTGAAAAAATGCTCAAATCAGGTATGGACTCACTTTCACTTTCATTTTCAGTCACTTTCACTTTCATTTTCATTAATTTTTATTCATTTTTATTCACTTTTATTCATTTTTATTCAATTTTATTCATTTTTATTCAATTTTATTCATTTTTATTCAATTTTATTCATTTTTATTCACTTTTATTCATTTTTATTCATTTTCATTTTCATTTTCATTAATTTCCTCCTCTTCTTCTTCTTCTTCTTCTTCTTCTTCTTCTTCTTCTTCCTCCATTCCAAAAATTACTATTACTTAAATATTTCCTATCATTATTACTATTATTATCATCATTATTACTATTATTATCATCATTATTACTATTATTATCATTATTACTATTATTATCATCATTATTACTATTATTATCATCATTATTATTATTATTATCATCATTATTACTATTATTATCATCATTATTACTATTACTATTACTATTTCAGGTCTTATACTACAAATTTCTCTCGATCATTTATACTATTATACCCATTTCAGGTCCTGTATAACTATTACTATTACTACTATTACTACTATTACTACTATTACTACTACTACTATTACTACTATTACTACTATTACTATTATTACTATCCCAGGTCTTATACTACTACGTGCAGTTACTAATACGCAAAGAGGATTACTATTACTATTACTAGTATTACTATCCCAGGTCTTATACTACTACGTGCAGTTACTAATACGCAAAGAGGATTACTATTACTATTACTAGTATTACTATCCCAGGTCTTATACTACTACGTGCAGTTACTAATACGCAAAGAGGAACTACTGAACGACTCTGAACAACGATTCGCTAAGCTCCTCAACATTTACTACCAAGCCATGAACCACACTGAGCTGAACCAATGTTTAAAAATACTCTATACACAAACTTCTCTTGTGCCTATGAAACCACAGCTGGCACAGGTGTTAAGGTTAAGGATCTGGCTGTGTGTTGGTAGTAAGTTTGTTAAGTTAGGGGAAGTTATAGGCAAGTTATAGCGGTTTAGGTTGAAACTTTTTTTTTGGGTGGTGTGATTTTTTCGGGGTTTTTTTCTCGGGTCATTTTTTGTGATAAAATTTTTGGGGGTTATAGTAATAGTTATAGTTGTTCTCAAGGATGTTATAGTTAGGTTAAGGATCTGGCTATGTGTTGGTACTAAGTTTGTGAAGTTTGGTTAAGTTATAGTCAAGTTATAGCGGTTTAAGTACAAACATTTATAATTTTATCGGGTATACTTTTTTCAATTCAATTTTTAATGGTTATAGGTAAGGTTATAGCAGTTGTTACAGGTGTTATAGTTAAGTTAAAGGTGTTAAGTTACTATCAACACCAAGGTTATAGTTATAAGTAAAGTTATAGTACAAATATAACTCATCATATCCTAACTTTTAAAAAAATTTCCCCGGAATCTAGTCGGAAAAATAATTTGTTGGGTTATAAATGATGATAATAGTAATAGTAATAGTAGTAATAGTCTAACACCCCCTCCCCCCTTCCCCCCCATTCCAGGGATCTGTACACACAGCCGCGCACACTCAAGCAGATCTGCCGTGTGCGTATTTATGACGCCCTACAGAGACGTACACAAGAGAGAGTGAACAAGCTGCCATTACCACCCATGTTAAGAGAATATTTACTCAGTTTTGAACTGTAAATGTTTGTATGTTTCCCTAATTTACTCATTACTCATCAGGCTTGTGGGGGTGAGGGAGGGGTGGAGGGATGGAGGAAAGAATGAGGTATCTCTCCATGTTTTCATTTTTCCTCCCTTTCCTCCGGTGATGGAGATATAGAGGAAAATGTCTCGACTTCTCTCTCGCTTTCATTTTTTCTCTCATTTTTCAAGCCAAAATGTTTTAATTTTTTTGTAATTTACTCATTACTCATTAGACTTGGAGAGACTTTCTTGGTATGGAGAGATGGAGGAAAGAATTACCTATCTCTCCATAGCTCACTCTTTTCTTTCCTCCATCTACTTTATGAGATATGGAGGAAAATGTCTCCATCTCTCTCTCCATTTTCATCTATGTTAGCCATACATTATCTCATTTTTTATCTCACTCATTATAGTTGGAGAGACTTTCTTGGTATGGAGAGATGGAGGAAAGAATGAACTATCTCTCTATATATACATTTTCTCTTCCTTTCCTCCGATTTTGGAAATATTAAGGAAAAAAAAAAATCCCTCCACCGTTCTAGTCCAAAAAATATTATCCTAGAATTAAGTTTTCAAAATGTTGTTTTATTTTTATAATTTCTGAGGAAAGTAATATATATGGAGGAAATTTGGAGAGATGGAGAGAAAGAGGAAAGGTCTCTCCATCTCTCCC
>JAXIVD010006949.1:7500-17500 GCA_036785275.1 Cancer borealis | reverse complement strand
TAATACGTCACATTCCCATCCTTTTACTATTCAAGAAGGGTAGTTAGAGAACAGACAAGGTCACGAGAGGGAACTATTATATAAAAAATAACTTACTATAACAACAAAAATACGTCTTGATAATAATACCTCTATCTTATGCTTTAAGTTGATATTTTCGTTATGGCAACCTCAGTCCCGTTAACCCTAGCATAACTATATGATCTATAAGTACCTAGATCGTTGGGATTAGTGAATCGTCTAAATTTAACCATTATAACAAAAATATACGTAAAACAACATTAGAAGAAAGATAGATTTCATATACATCAGAAAAAACAAATCCAGTACACACATTGAAAACAAAGGCCTAATACAGAAATACCAATGATCAATGTACTGTAAATAAGGCTTAAAAATACATATAATCAGTAGGTAATTGGTATTTCATTTTTGGCGGGAGAGAACTGTTACGAGATAACGAGAACCCGCGAGAACCGGCGAGACCTTTTCTCTTCACCTCTTGTGTTTTGGGGGAACCATTAAGAATAACTGGACTCATACAAAGGCGGTGAGTATATCTAATTATACATGAATACTTAGTGCATGTATAGAGTGGATAATAAGTTAAGTTAGTTATATAATCATTAAATGAGAGGAGAAAAGCGGAGAGGCAGGCGGGGAGGCGGAGGACAGGATCGGACATTGACACGTTTTCATCAATTTTCTTTCCCATCATTCGTTGGGTTCGTTTTATATATAATTTCAAGGTGGTGAGTATCCCTAGTGATGCGTTAATACTATAAACCTGATAATAAGTTAGATTAGTTGAATAATAAGGAAATGTGAGGGGAAGAGCGGAGAGGGAGGCGGGAGGGCTGAGAGAAAATCGTACAATAACAACGTTTTCACTCATCTATTTCCCACTATTTTTTGGGTTCGTTTTGTATAGTTTAATAGCGTTTATTATTAATGAGCCATCGTGTACCTAAGGCTTATATGGTATTGGTTTTGTCTTTAATATTTAAGTTATAGCTGTGGTAGGTGGTAATGGAGGTGTGTACGTTTTACAACTTTATATCTTTAAGGTAGATTTTGAAGGGTGACATTTTTATTCTTATTTTAGACGTCAGAATCCTCACATATAATTATAGGTAAGAAAACAAAGAGGAGGAGATATAATATGAATCCTAACCTACTACTACTATTTGTCTTATTTTAGTAGTGCAGTAAACAGAATTGAGGTGATTTATGCTAATTAAACCTCTAGAATGTAAGCTTATCATGATTTTATTTTTTATTAACTTCCATCTTTTCTTTATTTTATTAGTCATTAGTGTCTTCTCCCAAGGTTAATACTTACATGTCAGCTATCTGGTTACAGCCCCGCAGGGTTAGGTTAGGTTGGGGTTAGGGTTAGGTTATTTTAGCTTAGAATCTCAAAATTAGTAGGCTAACGTTATCTCCATTTTACCTGTCATTAGTTCTACCTGTACACTTCTACCCACAGGTGAAAAAATAAACTATGATTAGTAAACTGTCCCAGGTAAGTAGATACTTTAAATAGTGTGTATGAGAAGGTTGAAGAAAATATTATGGATCTTCATTGTTTATTTGGTGTTTTGGGGTAAATATTGGTTCCACTAACGCCACATACAGTCTCCTAACTTGTGCATACAGTCTCCCAGCTGCCACGTACAGTCCCCTTTACCACATAAACGTTCAAGAGTATATTTTTACATCTTTACAATAATGCACTCAAATGCATAGATTCTAAATATCCTCATCACCCCCAACAAGCCTCAGGACCTGGGGTAGATGCAAGGGAAGAAAAGGAAAGGCGTGTGGCTTGGGAAGAAAAGTGTATTTCTAGTATTAACCTATTTTCTCCAAGTTTACGCAAATTATGTGTGGTACTTTACCTTGGTTGATTCAGGGACCTGAAAACACGATCTTCATTTACACGACAATACTAACAACTGAGGACATTGCCTCGGATAACTTTTTTTTTTTTTTTTTTTTAAGCAAACCAAAAGCTGGCCACAAAAATAATGTGTAGTGCCAATGTGTAGTGTAATGCTTAATGAGATGATTCCTACACTTCCTTGAGGCTCGTCAGACTCTGGACAGTGCCAAAGCTGAAGTGTTGTGTACCGTATCTCCCTTACCCGAGCACAAGGAAAGTTAGTTTGGGGCAAATGAATGTCTACTTATTGAGTATTAGACAGAAAAATGTGAAGAAATGCATAAGTCGATACTAAAAATACATCTTTGTCTGACCTTCATCTAGTGGCAGCTAAGTTAAACGCAGGAATCTATACAACGACAACTCGGAAAGGAACGGTGTAATATTTTGGTACTCCACGGTTTACATATTGTACTGAACCAAGAGATGACAGACTACAGAGCCACTATTACACAAACCATACCGACACGTGGAAATATGTATAGAGTTTTTCAAAATGGTGGTGACGAGCATTTAATTATATACAGTACGTGGATTTATATTTTCTCGTGTCTGATTAACTTTATGCTTTCAGATTGATCCATAAACATGTCTGGAATTGCTATTGCTCGTTTGGCTGAAGAGAGAAAGGCTTGGAGAAAAGATCATCCTTTTGTAAGTATCAAAATATACTTCCACAACATTTATTGATTAATATAAACAATCTTTGACGTAAGTGTCACATACAAATCTATTCCTTACCCAAGAACATTTCAACAACCCTTGTCTTAACACCACATTTTATTTATTTATTTATTTGTATTTTATTTTATGTTTTACATTTAGGGCTTCATCGCACGCCCAACCAAGAACCCGGATGGCACCCTCAACCTCATGAACTGGGAGTGTGCCATCCCAGGAAAGAAAGGGGTGAGTAAACACTAATTATTATTATTATTATTATTAAGAGCAATTATTTCCTCCTTCTCTTCTTTATTCTGTCCTCCTCCTCCTTCTCCACCTTCTCTTTGCATAGTTTACTCTTTTCTCTCAGTCTTACGTTTCCTTCTGATTATTATTGCCATAGGTCAGGAAGAGAGCAGAATTATCCTTCATTAAAATTTATCCTTAAAGTACTATTACGTTTCCTTAGACTATGTTCAGTAGTTACTCAGTCAGTACACAATTAACTGCATTTATTGATAGCGGGAGAATGTGTTTAACTTTTGTCTCTCGTTCCCTACAGACACCCTGGGAGAGTGGACTGTACAGGCTGCGTATGATCTTTAAGGACGATTACCCATCCACACCACCCAAGTGCAAGTTTGAACCACCTCTCTTCCACCCCAACGTATATCCATCTGGTAGGCATTCGGATTTTATTTATTTATTTATTTATTTATTTATTTTATTTTATTTTTTTTTTTTTTAACCCCGTGCTAAGAAAGAGGAGGAGGAGAGGTGAAGAGAATGACAGTAGTGGTTCTAGGAGCAGTAGTGAATGACAAAGAAAAAAAGCATAGAAAAAAGACATTACGACCATATTTCCGGAGCGAGAGGTCTGGGAAGCTCCTTGTCTATTTTCTCTTATAGCATATAACCTTTGATTCTTGGCAGTTACTTTATTCACATTAATTCACTCACTCACACTGTATTCTCCTTCAGGAACTGTGTGTCTGTCGCTCCTGGATGAAGAGAAGGACTGGAGGCCTGCTATCACCATCAAGCAAATTCTTCTGGGTATTCAGGACCTTCTCAATGACCCCAACATCAAGGACCCAGCTCAGGCAGAGGCTTATACTATCTACTGGTGAGAGGCTTTCTTGTTTATTACAGTTATTAAGGACATTTGACACCAATACTTAAGGGAAGTGTTAATTGTACGTTCATATATGCTAACCTACCTCTAATTTTGTCGATTCTATACTATATGTGGTAAGTATAGTTTTATTTAATTTTATTACTTACTGGAGTTAAATGTGTAATGAAGTATAATGTTCTGATCAAATTAATGATTTGTTTATTCTGTAATTTCAGCCAAAACCGACTGGAGTATGAGAAAAGAGTACGAGCTCAGGCCAAGGCGATGTCTGCTCCCTTTGAGTGAACCAAGGATGAACTAAGTTGAGGTAATACAAGGACAACCGCCATTCGCTTATCTATACATTACTACGTAGGTACATCTTGGGATAACTGGATATTTTGTTTCAAGAAAGTGTCATTTGTTTCACGTCTTTGTGTAACGGATGTGTTTTCATGTTCTGATGAAGTCTGAATGTTTGAGAATCTTACTTTAATGTTTTTATTCTTTTCCTGCACATTTGTCCTTTATGTACGAACCTGGTGGAGGGTGTTCTGCCGTGGCCATCCCCTTTGGAAAGTGTCCTGAGGGAACGAGGCATCATAAACTAGAGATAAATAGATAGATTGATAGTATGAACCTGGTCTGGTCTCACAAACCTTCTTGACTTCCTCAACTTTTCTGAAATCTTCCGCACATGATCGATCCCAAGACATGCATTCAGATTGGAAAGTAATCCACAAAGTGAGATTTACTTTATTTACTTTTTATGTACCTGCTCTTCATGATTTACTTTTTAGGAGTCATTAGTGGATATTAATAAAACTATTTTTATCATTGTATACATTCTTGCCCTGTAATAACAGTAAGGAAACTTTATAATGATTACTACATAATTTTCATGACTACTGTGATTGTATTTGTGCGTGTAGTATTACTGTATCTTGATGCTTCGTACATATTCTTTATGCTAAGTATAAGTAGAAACATAGTTGAACAATGGAGGAAGGTTTCATTGATGTAGGAAATGACCACAAAGTCTTGTAAATCTGGTTGCATATTTTTGTGGTGCCAAGTTTAAGAATTTTTCATAAATCCTAATTGATTGCAGTGTGTATCATATCACCTTCAGGAACATGAAGTCCTGTATTAATTAGAATACTATTGGGTTCTATATACAGGTAATTAATGAATATCTTATAAGAAATGCTATAACTTCTTTATTTATCCATTCATAAGCTTCAAACCAGTGTAGAAAAAACAGGAAAATAGTTGTATTTAGAAATATTTTAGTCTTCTGAAGATGGAGAGTTCTTAATGACAGCAACGAGGACGTAGTTCAATCTCTTGGAATATATTAACTTTGGTTTTCTGTAACAAGGATAAAACAATCCTCTTAGTAATTCAACCTTAGTATTGTATAATTAGTCACTATTACCAGTCTCCAGCTAACAAATAAATGGGAGGAATTAGGAATGGTGAAAGAAGTTGTGTATCAACTTACGGTAATGTATTGTGAAGGAACACTTCTTTTAATCATGCGATTTTTTAACGTTTCATTAAACTTAATTTCTTTAGTTGTTCGGATATTCTTAACAAAACGTTTTCGTAGCTTGGCTGGTCGTCTTTTCAGACGGTTTTGCATGTGGTGTATGTTTCTTAGTGTTGAGTCAATGTTGTGGAAGGTTCCCACTGCCTCATCTTTGTTCAGTTGCCTTGAACCAACAGTGACGAATTTGCTGACCACCTCCAACTGGCACTCCAGCTCCTTCCTGGCTCCCTTGACCCGAGTTGACCCTACAGCATTCTGACAGGTATACAAATTTTAGCAAGTAGGAAATGGGCAATCTAATTGACAAGTGGGAGAGAAGATGGATTAGGAATTTAGATGTATAATAAATATTTCTTTTTACATTTGACCAAACATCCTTATGAATATATGTATGTACTGTATGTGTGAGCATGGGTAAATCAGTTAGTATATCTATATTCGTGCATATGGGTACTCAATTATATTTTGATGATACCAAATATATAATAGTATTTTTTACATAGAAATGAGTTTCCCTTACTATTGTTATTTACTACTGTATGAATCATGGTGTAGAGGGCGAAGGGAGACTATTCCTAAATCTTAAACACACCTTGTCATCACTACCTCATTATTAAAAAGTATATAGATAGACGGAAAACAAAAATAATTCAACATGCAGTAAGGAGTGAATGTGTGTGATAGATAGGATCGTCTCGTGTACCATCCCACTTATCTACAAAGCTACATGTATAGGACAAAAAAAAAACGTAAGGTAGAAGGTAGCTTTGGAGAGTCATGTGCCATCTCACTATCTAAAAACTTAAATATATAAAACAAACATACCTTAAGTTTGAAGGCAGCTTTGGAGACTTCAGTAAACATACTCTGCATGATACTATAAACAGAACCTTTAACCGTAATTCCTCTGCAGTAAGGACCGTAGTGCGTGGGAGACAACACGCTGGAATTAGTAGACTGGGTGGTGTTCCCAAGCATATATTTCAGGTTGTTGAGTAAGTTCTTCATATCTGTAGCTTGTGTGATTGCAGCTAACACTTCTGCTGTCTCTACTTCCACTGCTTGTCGAGTACCTGCTGTAAGGATGATGGAAGGGGTGATTCTCTCTCGCTCTCGCTGTCTCTCTCTCTCTCTCTCTCTCTCTCTCTCACTTATAACGAAATAAAAAATAGATATATACCTTTAACTTTATGTCCCATTGGAGATAGACGATCTGGTGATGATGGAAGGTCATTAAAAGTATAATTAAGCAGTGAAAGTCTGACTGTACTAGTGTTGAGACGATCTCCCAACACCTGAAGGTAGTTCGACACAGCCAGGCGTGGAGGCGAGGCAGAGGAGACTTCAGGAGATACATTCCCATCTTTACTTGGCTTAACTTGCTTTAACTTGGCCTGCACTTGAGCAAAACATTTCAACTGACGTAAGGTTTTATTAAGGGTTGACACAGTGCTCCATGGATTAAGTGTCTTCGTAAAAGCTTCAAAAATCGTTGCTACTTCTTCAAGGGTCATGTAATATTCAATCAGCTGACACGCGTTCATCTCGGCGCCAATATTTTCATCTCCCTGAAGTTACCACACGTTATATCAGGTATGCAAGGTTTTATTTTCATGATCTATTGTGTATAGTAGTTTGTATATAACCATTGCAACAGGTGTTTGCATTGTTTTTATAGTGGAGGGACAATGGGTTAGGACGTGTCAGGCAGGCAGCAGGTGTAGCTATCTGAGTGCCTGAAACACCTGCATGCATCATATAATGTGCAAAAAGTTTGTAATACATATATAAAAAAGAAAAGAACGAAAATTATAAGCACATTATTGATTGTAGGTAATTATGTGGTTGGCTTAGTTTGAGGTGTAACGAGATAGTTTGATTATCTCTCTCTCTCTCTCTCTCTCTCTCTCTCTCTCTCTCTCTCTCTCTCTCTCTCTCTCTCTCTCTCTCTCTTACCTCAAATTCTTTCTGTGGTTTTGTGATCAGTCGTGACACGTGGAGTAGCATTGTCCTTGTTTTCTGAAGAATGTCTATCTCCTGCATCGTCTCTTCCCTTACAATCTGTACCAGACGTTGGAATTGGTAGGACGGATGGCGGGTCACGGGCTCTTCACTAGCCTGACCTGTAATGATGATGTACGTACATTTTAGTATTTTTAGCTCAGTTATATTGATTCTATTTTGATATGTAATGTTCTTAATTTATTTTATTTTATGTTGCAATTTTGTGAAGGACTAATTTTAACAGTGTCATTGTACTCCATTTTATATTGATATTAGTGTATTCTGTTGTTGTCAATATAATAATAATAATAATACTTGCTTCGAACTAGATCATTGGCTAGTTAACGTAGTTCTGACTTACCTTGTACTGCAGTCACAAGGAACAGAAGGTGAAATGAACACACCAACGCCAACATTTTCACTGAAACCTTCCGTCCTGCCATCAGTGTCCTTTGGCGTCTGATTTTGTAACAGTTAAACGATCAAATAACTGTTAAATTATCTATCAACTATTTCTGTTCCGCGTGAGTGTTTGTCCTGCTTCGGCGGTGCTTGGGTCGTTACTGTGTGTGTGTGTGTGTGTGTGTGTGTGTGTGTGTGTGTGTGTGTGGTGTCACTTGCCACAGCTACGTGTATTGCTGTACCACCAACACAAAGCTGATGGGATGCAATACACGTCCCCAATCCCTCCCAGGACCCCTTCCCCGCCACTTTTCCTGCATTGACACGCGCGTGCAATTCATCTTCCCATTCTCGCTCTCCCTCCCTCCCTCTCTCCCTCCTTCCCTCCGTCTCTCCCTGTCTCCCTCCCTCCCTCCGTCTCCCCCTGTCTCCCTGCCTCTCTCCCTCCTTCCCTGCCTCTCGCTCCCTCTCTCTCTCTCCCGATATATAGATGTGTGAAAAACTATAGGAAACAAAGTTGTAATCTATTAATTAGCAAAAAATATAGGACATACTGAAAAACAAGAATATACATACGATACATAGATGGGTGAAAAATAATAAGAATAAAAGTTACAATCTTTAAATTATCTCATGTTACGCTTGATGAATAGAGTATAAGAAATAAATGAGGTAGAGTTGTCAGTTGTCACCACAGTGTTGCACCACGTTGAGTATAGGCGCGCGTTACACCACCTTGCTTCTCGTCCCTCCACCAGTGATCATATAAAGCTGAGCTGAACGCGCGACAGCTATCTAGCGCCAGTCTCCTCACGCTCACCCAACTCTCACTTAACATACATAAAACAGCGGCAGCGTCACCAAGATGTCGTGTAGTGCTATAGAAGTTGATTCAAGTTCGTGTTCAGGTGGTATCGATGTCGAAGTCAACGATGTCAGGACCATCTGTTCGTTTTACTTGGAGGGAAGGTGCAGGTTTGGTGATCAATGCCACAACGTTCATCCTCCGGGCATGCAACAGCCTAAGACTACTAAAACCAAGATTATAACTAGTCATTCAACCAAGGGAGAGGTGAGCGAAGAGTCTCAGGAAGGGAATGAAAAGAAACCGCCTCTCAAAACTGCTGGTGATGTGAGGAAGAGAATACAATGGGATCCAGATCTTCAACAGGAACATTTCACAGTCGGGTACCTTGATAGATTCAGTGGTGTGGTGGAGAAACCATTTACCGCTTTCACCTGGGAGCACATATCTATGGTGGACTTGAACCAGCTAGCAGTACCACAACACCGGATTCAGTTCTACAAGTACAAGGATGTTAAAGTTTGGGATAAGAACCAGCGACTGGACCTTGTGTTTGGCAGCGCTGGCGGCAACACAACAATCAGAGAGGTTATGCAGAGAATAGAAGAAGACATTACCGAGAAGAAATTAATGTGTGTTTCTGACGCCGACTCAGGCGATGACGATGACCTAGTGATAGTAGAAACATAATTTACTGCCAGGAAAGGACTCGTTTCCGTGATATCTGAGTGGCAGAGTCAGACAAAGGATAATATGAGAGCCACACACTACTTCTGCATCCGTGTACAGGACGAGGAGGTGCGACGGAAGGCAGCGTTAGTACAGGAGCATGTAGTGTTAAGAGGACCCAACCCTCCGTAGCTGTGCCATGCCGGGGGAACTGTTGCACGTCACACTCGCTATGGTTAAGCTAGACAAGCCATTCAGGATGCCGGGAACCTCTTGAATGAACTACAGGAAAATCTGAAGACGGTGATCGATTCCCCGTCTCCCTCAAGGTTAATTCATGTGAAGGATCTCAGCACGTTTGGGACTCGAGTGTTGTACTCTAAACTTGAGGTCCCGGACGCATTCACCTCAACAGTGGATCTTCTCCGTGCGGGTCTGAGGAAAATCGACGATGCTATAATCACCAGTTCCTTCGATTTCGTGCCGCACATGACTCTTCTCAAGGTCAACAGAGTCACCGCCAGAGAACATCGATCCAACTACATTAACTCCCGTCTCTATAGTGATTACCTAGACTATGATTTTGGTGTCTTTCCCGCCAACAACATCTGCCTGTGTGCTTATAATGACATGCGAAGACCAGACGGCTTCTATGTTACCCATGAGGAAGTGAAATTCGAAAGGAAATACTGACATTAAGTTAATTATTCTCTAGTAATCTGGTAGTCTGGTTACGTACTTTTGTTATCAGTGTTTACGTTGTAGCTATCTTCATAACGGGTATCTATTTTATCAAGAATGATATGATATGATATGGTTTCTCGTAACAAGGAATGAGGTTTA